>QOVD01000118.1:0-54218 GCA_003521225.1 Tuber microsphaerosporum | reverse complement strand
AAAAAAAAAAAAAAAAAAAAAAAACCGACAAGTAGTTAGTTCCTCACGCAACCATCTAAGTACTTTCTTATACTATCAATTCAAGTTATCTTTACCATCACGATTCCTGGCGAACAAGAGAAGTGTCTCTTAGCGAGTTCTTGACTACACGATAGGGGCAAGTGTGTTCGGCTATCAAAGTAGTGTACGAGAATCTCGAAGTTGTTACCTGCTGCAAGTATCGCCCGGAGAGAAGGATCGTTATAGTTCTCCCGAACTGCTTCTTCTACCTCCACCACAAATCGCGTGTCCTGTAGTTATACTTGTCTAGACACTGGAACTTTGCTTGGGGCTGCGGCTGGGGGAGGAGGTGTTTTATTGTGCTGTAGAGCGTAGGCGTATGATGGCTTGGTGAAGACCTTATCAAGTTTTTCTTCCAGTGACTGAATACGGTCACATAGCGATGAATGTTCAGTTGTTGTTGTTGTTGACGCGTCAGCAAATGAATGCGTTTCCTTTTCCTTTTCTTTATCCTCCTTGGCTGGAGAGGCGATGGTTTCTTCAGGATCCTCTTCGAGCTGGCCTGTTGTCAGCTTCTCCAGCGATAGGTGTATTTGGTTGATAAATGTCGCTTCCCGGATTTGCTTCTCGGTAGGATTCGGATATTCTGCTGAGTGAAGCTGAAGAGCACGCATCGTGAGTTGTAGAGCTCGATTCAGCATCAGTAAATACTGTGGTCCTTCCCATAGTGCTGGAAAGCGCGGCGGAGAGAAATTGAAATCAGTAGGAGTGAACAGTGAGTTTGAGGGAGTTGTTGGGCGTTGTGCTCGACAGACACGAATAGAATCTTTTGTTTGGGTGTTTTCCTGGGTAGGAGGCACCGGGACAGCGGGTGATAGTGACTCCTCAGGACTACTGTGTTTTCTTCTTTTCTTTCTTGCCTTTGGCGGTCTTGGTCTTAGGATTCGATCGCTGGACTCCATTCTCTTTGGGTTGTACGTATTCCGGTGGAGCATGTAAAATCTACTGATCGTGGGAGAAAACCTCGTTTTCGAGCCCAAGTACGATTCCGACGGCACAACTCTGGGATGAGCTGTGAAATTTTTTGTTCGCTACTAGTAATCGTCCTCATTACTATCTAAACGGCGCAGGCAAGTGTGTATATTCAAAGTAATGAAATCCTCGGGCGGCATGTATGAGGGAGGACATGTTATTGTTGCTGGGTTATTGGCTTGGCCATGAGAGAGAGAGGGCTTACCCGGCCCAGGAGGTGGTTGAGAAGAGGAGATGATTTCTCGCTGGTTCTTTTCTTTTCTTCTCGGGAGAGGACGGCGACGAAGGAAGAATTGCAGTGAGACCACCCTAGGTTTTCTTTTTACACTCGGTTTTTCCTTGCAAAGTCATTGTGGTTTGAGACTTTGAGGGGATTTTAGTGATTAGATTGAGAGTGAATGCAATTGAGTGTGGTTTTCAGTGCACCGGGCGGTGAGGCTTCATTGACCGGACAGTCTATTTTCAGTACTTCGCTCGAGAAGGAGGAGGCCGCGAGCCCTCAGCTGAAAATTTATATCAAGTTGTATGCAAACAGAACCAGTCTGGTGTGCCTTTTTTGGCTGCAGCCTCAACGTGTGTGGATGGAAGCGTACGACTACCGGTACTGCACCACACCCCCAAAGGAATTTCCCCGCCTTGAACAACTGCCGAGTCATCGATCACCAGCGGGCCGCACAGAAGCGAGCTCCACACCCGCAAATCAACGCCAATCGGGGCCTGACCATGCTGCCGATCAATACCCCTGTCCGTCTGCCAAGCACCTTAAGATAGGTGAGCCGAGCCTTGGTCCCTAAGGGGAATCTACCTCTCTCCAATATATGATGCACCGCAAACCACACTCAGCTCACTGCGGCCTAGTTGGATTGATCTTTTACACAGCGCTGCTAATGTCACGGACGATGTCAATACTTTCAAACGTTATTCCACTCAATGGAACCTCGTAGTCTTGATGGGGCTAATACCAGGGACACGACGAATGAACCCTAGTTATTGAAACATGTAGCTAAGCTAAAGCCGAATCCTCTTCCGGGAAGCAGCCAGCTAACTCATCATTCCCTTTACTATCTACCGCGTAGGGTGCAGGAAATCCCCCTGGGGTTGTCGGAGACAGCCCAAAACACACCAAAGCCGGTGGTCCCTGTCAATTTCAGGCCGAGTAAAGGGAGGAAATTGTATATAGAATCGGGAGAGAAATTGAATAAGATTTGGCCAATTCACTTGGGCACACGATAGAGGTTCAAATTCGCATAACATTTCTAACTAGACGATCAAGTCCTTTATCATAGGATTGACTTCTTCCTATGCCTTGCCCAGGGGAGTGAAAATCCTTCACCTCACGCAAGGAGGAAAATTCTCTTTGAATGAAACAAGAAAGAAATTTTCAGACGCGAGGAGATGAGAGTTTCGAAAGTACTAAGGAGG
Organism: Tuber microsphaerosporum; assembly: GCA_003521225.1. Lineage (NCBI taxonomy): Eukaryota > Fungi > Ascomycota > Pezizomycetes > Pezizales > Tuberaceae > Tuber > Tuber microsphaerosporum. The sequence goes on along the minus strand of QOVD01000118.1, from coordinate 51,764 downwards.
ACGCAGCAGTAGGTTTCAAGAGAGGGCTAACAAGAAAGAATAAGGTAAGATGAAAATCGCGTATAGGGGACAAAATTTCAACAGTCCCTTTTGGTCAGTCAAAATCTAGCGCGCTTTATTGAAACCAAATTACAAAAGGAAACCAAAAGAATAGATTACCCTAAGGCAAAATATAACCCCCCGGATCCTTCGGAACATGAGGGACCGAGTGGCGAACAACCTTCTCCTGTGCTCCAATTGGTGCCTGCCGAGGCAAAAGGGTTGTTTTGCGAGAGATACATTGCAGGCCGCCTCGGTTGTCTCACTTTCAGTATTTGGACGAAAATCGGGGAAATCTGTACTATTCAGCTGTTTTCCAACCTTTCTTTAAAGCGCGCTCCGGCATAATGCATGGAATAGACCTTGCTCAAAAATCCCTATTTTTGGCCTATTTTATCCTTTCTCCCTTGCTAAACAGTTGTCATTTCAGAGGTGGTGAGCTCCCACATTTTCTCCTCCTATATTCCTTTCCTTCCCAGCTCTAGCTAGTCGCAATAATTTCTCGAGCTGCCTAGTTTCCGTATGATACTAGCTTAGTCTCTTGGTCAGCTGGGCCTCTGTCTTCGTAATTTGGGAGGCGTTTGTGGGCTCGGACAGTGTTACATGCTGCGGAACTTCAGCTTGTTTGCTTGGCTCTTGATAGTGTGCAACAGTGGTCGTGTTCACAAACGTCGTTCAAATATTTATGTGTCCTACCATCCTAAGTCCCGCGTCGAATTCCTCCATGCATGTTAGAGACACGGCTCCCTAGACAGGAACCGTCTCTTGATATAATTCTCCGGCCAAATTAGGATATTATCACGTGCTGAACGGTTAGGCAATAGGAGCCGACAATTCCAACAAGAACCCAACCATCAGCATGAGTTGAAGCAACAATCCCAATTCCGCATGGCTTCTTCCTTCGAATAGGGTACCGCCCCTCAAAAATTCCCGTATAATACCACCAATTCTCCCTCTGTATTTGTGCTAGACACCCAAGATACGGTAGGTTATCGCAGTCTAGTGTGCTGAATTGTCGGCAGTTATGACTTGGTATTCAACACCTTACTTCGAGAAAGCAGAGAGTATCGACTTTTTTCGTCTACCACGAAAAGGGTGATGGGCAAGAAGCAGGGAACTATTATATGAGCAATGATTCAAGGAAACTAAGAGACTATCCTTGAGAGCAAAAGGACTTATATCTGTTGGAAGGATGACGTTGACTTTACGTGGATACAATGTTTATAGGTGACTGTCATATCCGATTGGGGATATCGTGTTCGGAGGGTGACTGTCATATCGGCTGTTAGTGGGTTTTGTGTTACACCATAGGTGGCCAAATCCGATGTGTATATAGTTAGCCTAATTTCCCTGTCCCCGGATAGAAAAAAACGCTGAAGAGAAAAGCATCGAGTGCGCGAGCAAAGAGTCTAAGCTCTGTGTGAAATATCTTTCTATTGTTTACCACTGTTCTATTCATATACTGCGCCAATAATATCAGGCACCCAAAGCTGGTAGAAATTTCCCTCCATGGATTCACCGGGTGCGGTACATGGGTTCTACTTCTTCTCGTTGAAAGGCCTGACACTAGGGAGGTTTCAGGGTAAGTATAATAGTTTGCCGGATTCTAACTTGTTGCAACGGCAACGGGTCACAGGTTCAGGTTCAGGCCTCACTTGTGAGATATAGTACGATACTACACACTTAAAATTCAGTTAGTTAAAGGAGCAGATTACGGATTCTCTTGGCGTTGTGAGAATAGTATCTTAAGTTGCTTCGGCTTACTTTCCGGTGAGACACTGAGACTTCTGCACTAATCGGCAAAACCCATACTTCTCAGCTTTGCTTTCCATGACAGTAAAAACAGATGTCACAGAGCGTGCGACTCCTTACGACCTGTGCGTGTTGCGAGATCCCTCTATTTGTTGGAGCGCGTCATTTGCCTAAAGGCCTTCCAGTAGCGATATCTGAACCCCGAATACAGCGAAGACATTAAGCACCGGCAGCGTGAGTGCTAAATCCGATAACATTGAGAGAAGAACTAGGAAGGACTTGTTCGAGACTGCGCTTGAAAGAACCCTGGAGGTGTATTTAATATGAGCTACCATAGTAATGATTGAGTGACGCCCGAGCCGGGGTGCCCCACTTCTACTCTATACTCAGGGAATTAGAGCATCTGCCGAAGAGATATTCGTGCGAGTAATAACCCTCGATGCGGTTCACTTTTGCGGATGCTCAGACTAAATTCGAGCGACGTTTAACCGTGACCACAGAGGACTCTCCTAGAGGAGAATTTATGGTCTACGAGGTAACATGAATTAGTAACTGACGTACGCTAGTATATTGAGACTATTAAGGGTTGGAGACTTTATAAATTATTGTGTGGTGAAGGTAAGTGCTTCCCCTACTGGGTAAGAAAGGGCAATCGTCCAATCTGGAGTATTTTTTCCTACTGCCGCGAGTCTTGGTACTCGAGTGCCCCCCAAGCGCCCATCTTAGAATTGCCCCACCATCAGAAAATCCCTCCACCTTAACCAGCTGGCAAGGGAGTTCTTTAACACTACATATCAGTTACATCAGGCACATAACTCCTCTTCCACCTTTGCATCTCCGATTCTTCTTCCATGCAATAATCTCAACCCGATTGGGTTTATCCAGCCAACCCTTCACTAAATGATTGCCTCTACACCCCTCTGCCCGGGATTCCAACCTCGAGACTCCCAAACTTCTAACCCTCGTATCACCACACCCCTCCTTTACCCCTATTAGTGCTCCTCTGCATCTTACGCGTCTATCTAGTTGAGACCTCAAACTCCCAGGTTGGTTTCCTAATTGCATATGAGATTCAAGCCAGGAAAATTGAAGGAGCTCCGGGTCGTGATTTCTTTGAAAATTGTATATAAAGGCCAAATTTCTCCTGGTCCTCCCCATCAACTCTCTTGCTATCAGCCAGCTTCTCCACCCAAGATAAACATCCTTTATATTTTAAGCCCCTTCCCACTATATTAACCCCATCCACCATGGACGCTATGCTTGTTCGTTCCCCTCTCGCTTCCTACAGCTTCACTTCTTCCAAAGGAACCAACCTTCACGTTTGCTATCAAGACAAGTCTGGCAATATCAAACAAAGCTTCTTCGATTCCAAGTCTGGCTGGTACACTAGCCCCAACGGAATCGTTGGTAAGGCCGATCTCAACAATGGACTGGCAATCACTGGCTGGGCTAGTGGTAATGAGGTATATGAGCTATCCACAGTCTCTTCGGCTTCACAGCAGACTCACATTGCCTAGGAACGTGTCTACTACATCGGGGAAGGTAACAAAATTGTTGAGGTATTTCAACCCCTGCATGTTCAAATCCTGTTGACACAACTAATCAACATTTCACCTTCAGCGCTGCTGGAGCGGGGGCAAAAGCAGCTGGTACGACGGCGAACTTACCGGAAAGTTTACTGCCGCCCATTACTCCAACCTTGCTGCCATCAGCTTCGAAGTCAATGGCACCTTGTGCATCCGTGTCTACTATCAGGCCACCGACAATACCATTCATGAATACTGCAAAGACGGTGAGGGAGCCTGGTCCGCTGGTCACAGTTTCCCCGAGGCTATTCAGGGCAGCAGCATCGCCTGTACAAGCGTTACCCGTGGAGGCTATTGGCACTGGCTCTTTTACCAGAAGCCCGATACCACGTTCGGTGGGTATGTTATGGCAAATACCGCCGAGTGGAGAGTGGGTAAGTTATTCCTGCTTCGAAGAACCGTGTCCTAGCCCCTTTGCTAAATTGTCTTGCCAAAGGCCAATTCAAGTCCCAGCATATATATGACCCTTGTGCCTACATCGCTTGCGCCACGTACGACAATTCTGCGAAGAAGGACCACCACCGTGTCTTCACCATCGACCGTGATAACAACCTTTGCGTAACCGAATTCAACTCTGGTTCCGGCTGGCGCGCAACGAAGCAGCTCACAAACGCCATCCCGTTTTCCCCCGCCGCTGCTACACCAGTTGCCGGCTCTACCCAGTCTGTCAGGGTCTACCTACAGATCACCTCCAGCCAGATTACAGAGTGGGGTACCAACGACGGAGAGAATTACCAGCAGTATCGGAACACTCTCCCAACTAATTAAGTCTGGATAAGGAGTTTATCTTAGGCCTTTTGTTAAGGACTGGTTATTAGCTCTGGTTGCGCCTGTTGCTCTCTTTTCTTTTCGCAAGGAAACGGTTAGGTTGGAAACAGCGGGGATTGCGGTTTCTGGGGCGGCATCAGCTCCTAGTGCTAGTGTCTTTCTTTAACATGTTTCCAATCTCTCCTAAATAAATGAAGATGATTTTGACGTCAATCGTTATTTGTTGAAAAAGGTGCAATAGCCAAGCTATATACAGGAAACATGCAGGAGCGAGAGATACTTAAGAACTTCATTCTATCTCAGGGGGCCGGGAAGACCCACTATTTATGCAGTAAAACAGCAGCATATATCGGCAACGGAAAAGAAATCAAAGGAAACAATATAGAAGGTAAGAGAAAACAAATGAGAAGAAGGTTGCATATGTGGTCGAATGATTGAGCGATGACACGAGGGAAAAGTAAAATAGAATAAGTCAAACCCGGAAGGCAGGAAACCGACACTCTGGGAGAGACCGGCTTTGTCGTACCCTAAGACGTAGAAAGTACATACCCGAAAGCCCAATCTCACCATTATCTCTTGCTTCGTATTCGAGTGACAGTGATGATGCCGCACTTCCCCCATTCCGCCTTGGACCGACATGCGTTGAGAATTGATATTCTTCTAGTTTCGCAGTAAGCTATGATCTGAGAGGATAAAATAAAAGACTCTTAAACCATTAAGCTTCCGTAATTTGTCCACGTTCTTACCCAGCCCGCTTTATTATAAAGTGGTCTGCCGAATGTGGATGTATGAGCTGAGCTTGTGGTCACAATCCCTGGGATAACCACTTGCAGCGTCAAAATAAGGACATCTCGTATTATCAGGGCAGATCTAGATAATCTTGGACCATGCCTCCCCATGCTACCGCGTCGTCGTCAACCCTGAAAGAAAAAAACGGCAACTCTGCTGCCGCTTCAAGTTTCCTCCCCCCTCTCCCACGATCAAAGTAGCCCGAGTATGGCCTCAACCTACCGAGCCTCCTGTTAACTAATTATCACTTGATTATAGGGCTACAATAGTTCACATGGGCTGCTCCGTTGCTTATTTGATTTATTTTAAGGTTGAATTCGGAGGATAGCATCCCATCCCTATCCCTTCCAGCGGCGAGATACCGGAGTGAGGCCTCATAATACCTTGGGGGTGTGTTTGCAGTGTTTTAGGCTCAATTTCACCTCGAAGACCTCTCTACTATCACTTATGAGTATGTATTAAACGTAATGAAGCCTCCAAATCCTTCCATCGATGACCACACATATCCACCTTCCTCTACTAGCGCCGAGAATAAGAACTGGGACACCTGTCGCAACCAGCCACACCATCCCAAAATGTTTTCTCTCCGCCGAAACCTCCAACCCCACCAAAAACAATGCATCAGGTTTATAGCTATCAGGGTGGAAGCTTATTTCATGGGTTGCATTTACTTTTATTACTTTCAATTGCTCTTATTCTCATAATTGTGGTTGTAGTTCTCGTTGTGGTTGTCAAGATAGTTTGCAAGTAACTCTGGCGAGGAAAATGGTTGTGGCAACTGCCCCAGTTCTTATTCTCGGCGCGAGTAGGCATGTCCCTATTCCCTTGTATACATAATAAAAGAAAGAAATTGGCCATCTACCAAAGGCTCCGCTCTCCGGAGCCTTCTCCATCGACAATACCTTAATGCCCATGTTCTACCATAATCTCTACAACCCAAATGCAGTCCGTTTGGCTCTCCCGCATTAAGCACTATGGATCACTGCGTCGGGCGGATTCGTCAGCTAAGGCATTGACGAAACCTTTCGCAAGGGCTACCAAGTTGTATCTAGAACATTCCGAGCAGTATCTTATGACTTCCAACGCTAAAGCCCACCTATAGTACTGTACTATGCACGTTCCTAGATTGACCGAAACTTACTGCTCCGCTACCTTTACCAGCGCTGCTTCTTCAACTTATCCCCTTGAAACTAGTTGTGTCTGAGAAAACTCTCTCATAATTTATGATATGATATTATATTATATCTCCCGATTGAGTAGCTTAAATATCATCTGATGAAGGCCCTATGTCACCTCAATTTCCTCGATTCAACACTGTTTTATGCCACCGTCATCGATAGCATAGGTCGATACGTTTCTGCTCCGCAGTTCCAACAAAATGCTAGGCAGATTGAGTGCACACTCGCACCCCACTACGCCGAGCGGCAAAAATCCAAAGAATCTGTACAACACAGTTGATGATCCAGGGCAGCAGGTTTGATTTCTGGTGTGAAGAAAATTCGGAACTCACAGAAATCCATAGGGACAGCCAGGTATCCAGATTACCGAGATGCGGGACGGTAGGATGTGAGGTGCTCGAGTACTGTACTCGAGTACCATTTTGCCCTACCTAAGCAAGGGGAGAGGGCGCGCTCTCAGCTGAAAAGCCATTCCAACCAGTCTGCATCAATGGTGGGCTAGTTCCTTCTTTCGGTCGTAAGGTAGCTTCAACGCGTGTGGGTAGACGCATGCGACCACAACACTACAGTACCGTACACCCACAAGGGTATTACCCCACCTTGAGAAAATGCCAAGAAATTGACAACCAGCGGGCCGCACAGAAGCGAGCGCCGCACCTGCGAGTCAGCGCTAATCCGGGCCTCTCCCGCTGATCAATACCCCTGTCAGTCTGCCAAGGAGTTCGACCTCCTCTAGCCCATAAGGGATGAGCCGAACCTTAATCCCTTAGGAGAGTCTACCACCTCCCCAATCCGTGATGCACTACCGCAAACCAAACTCAGCTCACGGTAGTCTGCTTGGATCGATCTCTCCACATTGTTGCCGATGTTACCGATCGTCATGTCAATACTCTCATGTAACTCGTGCTTGCCCGCCAAGCCTTGGTTTCCCCATCTACCGTAACGGATGTCAGCCAACTTCTTTCCGCTAAGGAAGCGTAGTGTACTCGTAATTTTCCGGCGTTTCTGAACACCACTGTGCATGCTCGAGTAACTTACAGGCAAGCAATCGGTCTGTTGGAAGTGTTACCTCAAGATGATCAGTGGCACGGATATGTTGGGCCGGCTGCCAGGCCACTTGAGAGTTAAGGAACTAGGAAACGACTAGAGTCATATTGATGTACCGGTATATTCATACTACAGACTGCTATAAGTACGGCAGTCTCAGGCGCGTCTATAGGCGAGCAAGCAAGACAGCAACCATCTTTCTCTTTCTCTCATTGATCAGTCCCATTACTTCACGCTTCAACTCCGGCCTTTTCTGTATGACCTCCGACACGGTCTGAGGCGCAGGATATTTGTTGCATATAGTAGTAGCTGCGCTCACAAACGTAAGAAAATTAGGAGTAACAGCATGCAGCCAACAGCAAGGTCTGACTGTTTTGGGAATAGTTAGAAGATATATAGGAGGGCAGGCATAGCGACCCCACACATCACTTCAGGGCCCCAGCAATTTTTCGGCCGGTAAACCACTTTAGTGTGCGCGAAGGCTTTAAGCCACCCCTTGTACGCAGCTGAGACTGACCACATGAACCTTAAGCTCAGCTTTATACCGGGCTGAGAGTCAAAACCATATTCCCACTAGAATATGTTACTAAATCAAGCTTAGAATTTACTATCACCTCCAAAGCTCGAACTTTCGGGAAAGATTGAGGTGAAAATTCATCCAAAGGTGATCAACTAACTTCTGAGGCGTCGCAGATCGGATTTGGGAGCGTCCAACCCCCCAGCCATACATTTACAGAGCATTATAGATGCCCAATTTGCGGCATACATATACTACTGTACCGTAAAAACCCTCACCATCCGCCATCGGATTGTTACTGCAAATTGGGGCATCAGCCCACGATATGTTTAGTTAGTCTGGGTGGAGCTAATACTACCGAAATGGCGAATCTTGTTACCCTAGAGCCAAGCTCTCTTTCAGGAAGTTGTCAGCCAACTCACTGTTTCCTTTATTACCCACCGTGCAGTGTTCGGGAGGCCCTCAGCCGTTCTCTAGACATTGTCGGAGACAGAGGCCAGAACACACCAAAAGTGGTGATTTTTTCTTTAATCAGTCAAGATTCAAAGAGCTTTATTAAAAAAATTGCAAAAAGAAACCAAGGGAATAGGTTACCCGCAAGTAAAATATAAACTTTCCAGATTTTTCTGAACTAGGACTGAGTGGCGATCAACCCTCTACCTACCCCACTATTACCTACCAAGACAAGTAGTTTTGTTACGCATAAGGGGCGCATTGCAACCGGCCCAAATTATCCTAAACCTCCCTCACTTTCTGTGGTTCTTGGACAAAAGGCACCGTTGGTGGGCCTAGGTACTGTCGGGGGCGAAGTTTGATCTGCGTATACTAGTTTTACTTTTGCTACATAGTTTTAATTGTTAGATAATCTGCATGGTTGCTCATGAAGGCGCTTTACTTAGCTAGATGATGGCGCTATATAGTATATAGGAGGGATTTTGTGGCAAGTTGCGGATGTTTTGTTGCTAGCTTGATTGGGATGTATTGGGCTTACCCGGCTCAGAAGGTGGTTCTAGTGGTGGGAACAGGGTTGTTTCTAGCTTCCTCTTTTCTTTTAAAAAAACAGAAGGGACGGACAAGTGATGAATGACAGATTGGAGATTGTGGCTGCAACTTGATTTGTTTCTTTCATTGGGTTTCTTTTTTCAATTTCATGTTCGGCTCAGACTTTGAGACGACTTAGTGAAGAGAGAGAGCAAGTTAATTCGATTGGGTGTTGTTTGTGAATCTCCGGTAGTGAACCTTTATTGGCCGGAAAGTTGGTGTTTCAATACCAAGACCAGCCAAAGCGAAATTCGGAGCGAGAGGAACCAAGGTTCGCGCCCCCATCTCTTCCCCAATCCAAATGGAAAATATATTAATGAATAATCAAGGAGCTAAATTTATACTTTATATCAATTCCTTTTGTTCCCTGGACAGCGCTGGCCAATCGGTGCGATTGATTGTGAAACTGGATTCTAGTAGTGGGATTTGTATGCCCCCCATGAAAAATGATCCAAGTTTGGAAAATCGCGGGTTTCGCACTATGTCGTTCAAGCAACATTGCTGTATACATTTCAAATCTCGATGCAATAATCATAACACCTAAGCCCACCAGTTTAGAAAGAATAGATTGGTTAATAAAGTAGGTGGGGGGGTTCCGGCATCCCAAAAAACGTCGTTTTTGGTCTAAAAATGCAGGCCAAGGACGGCATTTGTCACCTAACTGTACTCGTACAGTACATAGAGCAGATGAAAACCGGCAAAAACCATACTGTGCATTTTAGGCACTTAGATATTTTCCGAAGTTTGTCTAAAGCGCACTGCAACAAAATACACACAATGGCCCTAACTCGAAACTCCATTTTCCTCACGATTTGCCCTTCGCCTGTTGCTAAATAATGCCTACTCGTGCTTCAGGTGAGACATGGTATTCGGATAATACGATATGCTACCATACCTTACACGATTGATCCCCGCTCCCTGCCAGACCACCAAAGCAGCCCAAGTAAAGCCTCCACCTACTACGCCTCCTGCTGACCAATTATCACTTACCCGCCGGGCTGTGGTAATTTATATAGGCTCCTTTGTTGCTTATTTGATTTGCTTTAAGGGTGAATTAGGACGATAATGTTGCATCTTAATCACTTCTATCATAGTGGCAAGGTATCGTGGTGAAGCCTGGTATTACCTGGGGGTGACTTTGGGGTGTTTTTGGCTGAAATTCGCCGCTAAGACGCTGAGTAGTGGCCGGTTACTTGGGTATGATGGAGGTGAAATAATTGGTCAGTTGTGATGCTGGTCGGGGATGTGTGTTCTCTACTGGAGGTTGCTGGCCAACGGCTACTTATCAAGAGGAAACTTCTACATGTATAACCACATACATCCGTTCATACCCGAGTGCGCTCACACACGTCCAGACTTCTGTGTTCCCCGATAGGTGCTCTCCACCGTATCGGCGCCCTGAATGCTTTTAATAGCGTAGTTCGATACATTTCTACTCCGAAGTTCTCAACAGAATACGGGGAAGCAGAGGGCCCACTCACATCCTACTATCTCGGACAGCAAGAGCTCAAAGGATCTGTCCGGCTCGGCGGGTAGTCTGGGGCAACAGGGCAAGTGCGGTATGAAGGAATCTGAAACTCACAGAAATTCATACCGGACAGCGAGGTACCCGGATAGCCGAGATCCGGGATCGGGCAGTGTGAGTGCACTCGAGTACAACTGCACCCCGCTGTCCCGGATTTCCCTCTACCGGATCCCCCGTTGTCCCGGATCAAATTCCCTGAATCCTAAATCACTTTCCACCAAAACCTAACTCGTTGCCCCGAATAATTCGCTGTGTCAGACAGCTTCTTTGGATCTTATTTGGATTTTGGCCATCAGAGACAGCGAGGTGCGACTGTACCCGAGTATCGTTTTGTACTGCCTAAGCAAAGGTAGGAGGCGAGTTTCCAGCTGAAAATTCGTTCCAAGTTGCGCACAAATGGAATTATTCTGTGGTGTAGTCTGTAGTCGCCTTTTTCGATACAACCCGAGTAGGTGTGACAAAGACATCACACCCCACAAGGGTGCTTCCCCACCTCCAACGAATGTGGAGTAATCGATCTCCAACGGGCCGCGCAGAAGCGAGCGCCACACGCCTAAATCAATGCCGACCAGGGTCGGGGTTTGCCGCTGATCAACAAACCTCTGTTACGTCTGTAGCTCAACAGCCTTTCCTTTTTCCAAACTTCCAAAGAGATGAGCTGAAAGCCAATCCCAGGAGAATCTGTCTCCCTCTCTCCAATCCATGGTGCACTACAGCAAGCAAAACTTACCTCACGGTGGCCTGTTTAGATCGATATTTTCGCACTAACTTACTGCGGACGTCACAGCTGATGTCGGCCCTCTTAAATGTTATTCCCGTGAGTGTAACCTAATAGTCTGATGGGGCTAATACTAAGGACATAAATGAATCTAAGTCATTGAAATATGTGCCGGTAGTTATGCCAAAGTCAAACCCTCTTTCAGGAAGCAGCCAGCAGCTGCCAGCTAGTTCCTTGTTCCCTTTATTACCTACCGTGTAGGGTGTAAGAGATCAGCTCCGGTTAGCCACTGTAATTATTTGAGCTGCAATTCTTCACCCGATACCGGCCTTGTCTCTTGATCAGCCGTGTCTTTGTAGAGACAGCTATTATTGCTCGCCGCGGAAATTCAGCTTGTTTGCTCAGGTCCTAATATAACCCCCTGCCTAAATCAGCATATCATCACGTGCTAAACCGCTAGGCAATAGGAGCTGGCGATTCCAATAAGGACCCAACTACCTGCATGATGGGAAGGAACGACCCCGATCCCCCATAGTTTTGCGCTTCATATGGGGTGTCGTCCTTCGACAATTGCCGTATCATGCCGCGAATTCTACCCTTAGTGCCCGTGTTAGACACCTAAGGTAATGCAAGTTATCGCCCTCTATTCTCGTGAATTGCCGGCAGTTATGACTTCGCATTCAACTCCTTACTTCGGGGAAGAAGCATGTGTCTACCCTTTCTCGTGCCTCGTGAAAGGGCGGGACTGGAGGTAGGGAACTATGATATGAACCGTACCTCAGGGAACCTAAGGGATATCCTCAAGAGCAGAAGAACTTACATCAGGCGCCCAAGGGTAGTAAAAACTGCCTTCATAAATTCAATAGATGTGATACCTGGGCCATACTTCCCCCCGCAAAAGACCTCTTGACACTGGGTCTTGGGGTAGGCAGCTCGCCGAATTCTGGTTTCAAGCAACGGCAACGGGCAGTATGCTGGGGTTCACACCTCACTTCCGAGACAAGGTAGTAACTTATGCGCTTAAAGCCCAGTTAAATCAGGGAGCAGATCACGAATTCTGTTGGTGTGGTAAAAGATTTAATAGTGTCTTGCCTTGGCCTATTTTCTAGAGACACTGAGAATTCTTCACAAATCTGCGAAACCACTACTTTCAGATTAGCTTTTTAGGACAGTAAATACGGTTGGCACAGAGTGAGCGGCCCCTAACCAGGCGTTTCGTGATCCCTCTACTTAGTGGAGCAAACTGCTTGTCTAAAGGACCAAGCCGATATCAGAAGACTGAATACGGTGAAGTAAAATATTAAGCGCCGGGGAGCATTGATGCCAAATCCGAGAACATCGAGCAAAGCAGTAGGAGGTACTCCTTTGAGTGGCTAGCATGGAGGGCCCCCCCTACGGCGGGTTAAGTAGACATCGAGTGCAAAAAAAAACTTAGGCGAGGCGCTGGCAGAGACAAAAGCTGAGCCGGGTAACAGGGGGGAGAATAAGGTTCTCGATCGCACACAGCACGATTACAACCGTCAACCAACCTGCAAGCAACAGCTCCGTACCGGTAAAGGGATTAGTGAAAAAGCGAAAATAGGTGATTGCGTTACGTGAACCTTATCTAGCTTTAGTCCCTTTATCTTTTATTATTCCTGCCCATTTTATCTTACTACTTGCTTCCCCTTCGTTACTTCTCAAAGGCGTGGTTGACCTAAGAGGGGTAACGCGAAGCAACGTGTTGTGAAAAATTAGGGTTAAGCCCTAGGTGCTTGGAACAAAGGCTTTATCACACCCAGAGTAAGCTGAACGCTATTTTGCCAAGACTGCACCAAGAATCCTTATTCAACTTGAATACTGGTAGCGATTACTATACCCGTAGTACAGTGGATTCTTCAAACTCTGCGAGTTAGAATTATTCTCATTATGTTCACAGTTCAGGTAGCGGAATTTTGCCAAGAATTGCCGAGAATAAAGACAATTGTCTACTACTATCTAGGTATGTATATTTATTCTCTGTTTTCTTATACTAGTATATAACTAACGGTACCCAGTATTTTTCTAAGATATTCACTATAAAGTTAACGGTATTTTGCCAAGACTGTGCCAAGAACTCTTATTTGACTTTACTCGCAAATACAGTATGATAAATTCTTAAACCTTTGAGGATTAGAAGTATTCTCATTGTGTCAATAGTACAAGTAACGGAATTTTGCCAAGATTTGCCAAGAATACGAGCTTATATCTACCACTATCTGGATATGTGTAATTATTCTCCCTTGTCCAATATTTTCGCTATATAGCTAACTGGATTTTGTCAAGATTGAGCAAGAACTTAAGCACAAGCTTCTACCAATATTTGAAGATCTGATATATATCAATACAATATCTTGTTATTAGTATTTGAGTATGTAATCATACTAGTAAAATTCCTTAAAATTATTAGAGACTAATGCAACCACTTAGAAGATTGAAGTTAACCGTCAACCAGCTCTACTCTCAACTCAATATTATTACCTTCACTGTAAGTATATATATTATTTACATTTTATCAATTGAAATAGTACTAAGAAACTCAACAGATGAATATCTCATACTCTTCCGCTCAGTCCATCTCGTCTCCCAGCAGCTATCCTCCACCAATTCAAGTCATATCACTTGAAAGTGATGAATCAGACATATCCGAGTCAGATGCCGAACTATCTGACATTCCTCTTGAAGATGATCCTGATTATCAAGAGTCACTCAATACAACACTTGATTCAACTACTCTTTCTATGTCGGGTCCTTCCTCCGTTCAGTCCTATGGCATAACATTACCTGTACCGCCAATACGTCCTGCGCATTTTCACTGTGATCCCGCCTGGCATTTTGATAATGCTAGATCACCAATCAACAGTAATGGTGAAGAGCAAGAACTTTCAGAGAATAGTGAAGAAGGGGCTCTTAGTCTACAGTCAAATACAGAGAAGAAGACAAGGAAGAAGAAGAAGAGAAAGTCTCCTGCAAGTAAGCAAAAGAGGGAAGAAAGACATCAGGAGCACAAGAAAACCAAAACTGAAGGTGCGGAGAAAGAAGCCTTTAAGTATGAGATCCATGAAGGAGCGAATCTTCATGCCTTAATACGCCAAGCTAAAGGTCATCAACCTACACCTCACTTTGAACGCCCAATTCAAGAAATCTTCAACCACTATCGAACATTTTCCTTGGATGAAGTACAAAATGGTCTTATTATCCGTGACTCTAAACAAAGACCTCTGGTTTATCTCTTTCCTCTAGGAACCATTCCTTCTAATCTTATCCAAACTCTAGCTTCGTCTTTGCAAGAGTATGACAACTCTGTTTCTTTTCCCAACTACGATTATACACATAGAAGAGGAGATTATCAAGTCCATATTCTTGGATGCTGGTTTAAGTCAGGAAGATTTCTGTAGCCTTATATGCCAGCTCATTATCGTGGACCACATTCTGGTATACATTACAAGCGGCTCAACAATCCTTACTATATTGCAGCCAAGAAGTTTCAAAGGGCTAATCGAAGTCTTTTTCAATTGGTTGAAGATCTTATTCGGCAGCACCACCCAGATATTTGGAAGATTTACAGCCAAATTAAAGTTCCACCTGGCTGCAACAAATTTGCGGGACTCTTTGCTGCAGTTGTTATTAATAAGCTAGTTCAAACTAAGGTTCATAAAGATCTTGGTGACATTAAGGGAGGTATTTGTATTGTTATCTGTTGGGGTAACTTTCAAGGTGGTGAGCTAGTATTTACGGAACTAACAAGCTGTGTCCCCTTTCCTGCTGGTTCCATTATTATGTTTCGGTCTTCTGTTATTTCTCATTATAATCTTTCTGTCTTAGGCGACCGGTACTCTATGGTTTTTACTACTGACAAGAATCTTTATAAATGGTCCTGTGCTCAACAACTTCATGTCTAACACTCTCTTACTATCTCTTTTACAAATATTTCAAATTTTTCCTTATTTTGCTTATTTGTTGATTCATAATCAACTTTTTTTCTTTTTAGTTATCAGAGTTCATTCTATCAAGTCTATTTTCCCTTAAGTCTATTTTCTTTCTCTGACGTGTTGACACTTATGTACATTTCTCATTTACCATAAATATCTACATCTTTCCAGCTATTTCTTTATACTTTTTAACAATTGCTTCGATCAAGTTTTATTTTCAGTTTTGCTTCTACATAACAGATTGTCAAAATGCCTCGAGTTTATTGCTGGGAATTATTTCATGAAGAACTTGCTGAGATATATCTTTTACACAATATGCAGTTGAAGGATATCATGACTGAAATGTCAACTCGGTATAACTTTAATCCCAGGTAAGTTCAAAGTTTATTTTCAATTTCAATGACTTGAAATACTTCTTTATAACTAATACAATGTAGTCAACGGACATACCGATTAAAGTTTGCAGAATGGGGATTTACTAAAAAGCAAGAGTCCTTATTTAAGGATATCGCTTTAGTGAATAAAGTTACGGAACTATGGAGCAGAAATCTTAGTTCTAGTAATATGCTTCGATGTTTGCACCATGATGGCTGGTATCTTTCTCCTACACAATTAAAAAACTTGCGTCTTCATCCAAGTTTGCGACTTTTAATGGGAACTGCTCATACGCCAGAAGCGCGGCTTGAAGCTTCTCTACGAGCTGAAGCCTATGTCAGAGAGCATTTGGTCTCAGGACAGTCCATTCGATATGGCCGACAATATACACTAACCAATATTCGGTTAAGTGGGGTATTTTTATCACAGTCAGTTTAACACTTCATACTTTATATTTATTTATAACCTATAACTAATCAAACAATACTTATTTTTAGAAAACAAATACGAGAAGCAATGCAGAAGGTAGATCCTACTGGCGTGGCAATACGAAGTCAAATGATTGGAAAGAAGCGAGTGAGACAGGAGTTTCATATTCAAGGACCAAATCGTGTACTTTCAATCGATGGTTATGATAAGTTATCACGTTTTGGGTTTGAAATTTATGGAGCTATTGATGCATATTCTCGCTATATCGTCTGGTGCTATGTTGGTATTTCAAATCGCACTGCAGTTTCCGTCAACAAGCAGTATCTTCGACTTTTACGAACCACATTACATATGCCAAAGTTGATTCGTTCAGATAAAGGTAATTGTTCTAACTGCTTTCTTTGATAATATTATATGCATATCTTTGAGTATATTAATAAAAATCTTATAGGCTCGGAAACTGTTCTTCTAGCAGAGTCTCATTTGACACTACGGAGAGCAAATCATCCTGATCTTCCATTTGAAAAAGCCTACTCTTATGGAAAATCTACCAAGAATTAACGGATCGAAGCCTGGTGGAATATTTTTACAGAAGCTCAAACACAAGAGTGAAAGATATATTTCGCCCAATTGGAATCTGATGGATATTTCGACGGGGGAGACACTGACAAATCATGTCTTCAATATCTCTATATGGATATGATTCGATCTCATATCCACCGGTTTATTGAAATTCACAATTCACATCCTATTCGATTTCAACGAAACCGTGAACATTATCTTCCTACAGGACAGCCGTTTCTAATGTATTACTACCCAGAAAGTGGTAAAAACTATCAAGAAAAGATAGATGAAAAGGTATTACGAGTATTGGAAAAAGAGGTGGAGAATTATGATCTTGATGAATACTTGCCCGAATCAACATACTTACTTTATGGACGATTTCTACATGGGAATAGTTATCCTAGTGTGTTCGCATATACTGATCCACGTCATAAAGATGCATATATCTACTTGAGGAATAGAGTCTCTCAGTACATAGCCGATGGTGGCCAAGTACAACTCACCTCACGTCCGACTGGTTCAGCTGAATGGATTGCAGCAAATAAAACGCATGAAATTGAGATTCATCGTGGAAGCATAATTGGTCAACTAGGCGATACTACCATGCAGTTCATAGCAACAGATGATGAAGAGGAGGAAAGTTCCGAAGCCATCGAGATGCCAGAGGTTACACTACCTAATCTGGAAATTCAAAGTACATCAAGTACCATAAATTAAAATAGTTCTCATATGTATGAGATATCCGACTCTCAGACCAACCGTGCGTTAAGCTGCAGATATTATATTAGAAAGAGTTAAAATACTAACTTATAATAGACAATATTGAGGAAGATAAAAGGCTTGAATACTTTGAAAATAGAGAGTATATTGACGACAACATACTTTTTCTTGCTATTTAAGAGTCAAGCTCCCAATATTCCATTCGTATTCCAATTCAAAGATTTTCTTTCATTATTTCAATATCCATCCTACTACAATTACTACAACATTCTGGTATCTTTTCAACTCCTTCTTACTCTAAATCTATTTTCGCCTATTTACCGCCAATTTCAATGTCAACTTGTCAGGTCGATTCTTGCTCATGTCGCCAAACTCTTCCGATGCGGGGGAATATTGGTCTTTGTATTGGATGCAATCACCCAGTTAGCGTTCATACTAGTTCAAATGATGATGATATTGAAATCATTCAAAGCTGGAATTGTGAGTAGTTTATCTTGCTCTACCTCCGATTCATTCTAGTATTAATTCTATTTCAAGCCAAACAGCCCTCCACTACTCCTTTAAGCTCATCAAGCTCAATGTCGTTATCGAATACTTATTGCCCACCACAAAGTATCCATATTTCTGAAGAAGTCAAATTTCAGAGACAGCGTGTCAATCCAGCAAATCTTCATCAACCGTCCGAATCTTCGAGTCTACAACGATCAAAATTCAACACACTAGCAACACTTAGTAGCAGTATAACCAAGCCAATTCAAAGATCAGTTGGGCTTTACTTTTACCGTCGTGGTCTAAAGGCTGGATTTCATGGATCACCAACTCTTCTTACTTTTACACGTACCGACAGAATTCCAGCCTGGCAGCACTATTTGCGAAATCTTGTTCTTCAACATCCTGCCTGGCTCAGTTATCCAAACATAAAAACGTTAGAGTTACACCCACGACTCCCTATCTGTGTTGGCTTCTGGGATGGATCAACAACTGGTATCTCACCAAATGCCAATATACTTCAAAATAGTGGCATTATTACAGATCTTCTTCATCTAACCAATAGCCCTAAAGTTTCCAACTTAGTCCAAACTCAGCTTACACCCTTAAAAGGCTCTCGATCTGTGAGTTCTATTCTACGAATGGCACTTACAATACATGTCCGTCCTATAGGTGAGGATTCTGAAGATAAAGAGCAGAATTCTTCGCTTGCCCTCAAGTATGAAGACAATAAATCCACTTCCCTGGCTCCTATCCCATTTACGAAGCTCTCACCTTCAGTTCAATCGTCAACCAATCAAACTTCCCCTATTTCATCCGCTATCATGAAATCTGAGTCTCAAGATGATAATACACCGAGTGGATCAACAACTCAAGAAGATACTCCTTCTCCCTCCCTTCCATCTTCTCATAATTTATCAACTTTTCTTTCCTCTGATGTACGCCATAACGCCTCAAATCCTGAACACCATAGACCTGCTACCCCAACAACAACTGTTAATTCTCGCTCGGTAATAGGTCGAAAGAGAAGTTTAACATTACTTTCTCCTCAGAATATTACGACTAGATCTACTCGTGAGCTTCAGCGAAAGCCAGAAGATAAGATTGGTGAAGCACCAATCTCATTAGTTACTGAGAAGTCTGTTACTATTCATGCCGCTATTGAGAAGTCAAATGTAAACGGATAAAGATAGTTCTTTCCAAGAAATATTTACCAATTATTAGTATTACTATTTTCTTTTAAAAATCTGTTATTCCTTTATTTAGTATTTTCTTAGTATACATTTTATTTTCAATTATTTTTCTATTTTCTAATTTCTTTTTCCCTGAATTTTTGATACTTAGTCATAACGTTATCTCTTTTTGCTTATAATTCTCATGCTGTATCTTTTTTTTTATTTTCAATCTTCTCTTACCGAATATACTCTTATAGTATTCTACTATATATAAACTATTTGAAGTTAAGTTATTCTACAGCTTGAAATATTAGAGATTTTTGTGAGTTGACACTAACTAATATCAATTGCCCCGTGAGAAATGTCTGCCAGGACTAAATTCTTCTCGCTTACTGGTCTGAAATCAACCCATTCTCATTCAAACTTTACAAGTTTATGTGTTCATGGTAGTTATATGTTCCTTGTTGTAATTATGTCAAGTTACCCGGCCTTGGCTATTTATTATGTTCCTATGTACTTGCTCGCTTAGTTTTTTTTTGCACTCAATATCTACTTGACCCGCCGTACCCCCCGCTCCAATGAACCATAAGTTAGAAACGCATCTATAATACCCGAGCAACTCACAAGTCTGGCTACTCCCCGTTTCTGCTTCCCGCTCACGACAATAAAGCATCTGCAGGGGAGACATTGATGTCCATTTTTGGAGATCTGAATGTGGAGAAAGGTTTAACCCTGACCCTCGGATACCCTGCCGGAGAATTTATGATCTACGAAATCGGCCGGATCAGCAACCAAGATACGCGAGTGGAATGTGGCGGTTAAACTTTTTAATACTCACGAAGTATTATGTTGTAAAGGAGATTGCTTGCCCTTTGGGCGAAAAAGAGTAACCGTTCAAGTCGGAACTTTTTTTTTTCTTACTAGTGCCGTATGGCATGGCAGTTGGCTGTTTTCTAGGCATTCGTCGTAAAACCGTTTTACAATGGAATTTCTTCCCATCTTAACTAGCTAGCAATGGGGCCCTTATACATTGACAGTTATACCAAACACTCAGGCTCCTCTGCGTCCTCCTTTGCCCCGAATTTCCTGTCTCGATATTTCCAAACTTCCGACCCTCTTGTCACCACACCCCACCTTTACCTCTTTTATTATTCACCCTCATCTTCCGCATCCGCTGAGTTGAAACCCCAACCTCTCAGCATGAATCTCCTAATCGCATATGAGATTCGGGCTAAGGAAATAGAAGGAGCTCCAGGTTGAGATTTCTTGGAAAATACTCTATATAAAGCCCAAACTTCCCCAGGCTGTATCATCATCTCTCTCGCTATCAATCAACTCCTCCATCCAAGACAAAGATTCTATACGTTTTAAACTGCTTCATACAGTAAGCCTCATTCATCATGAGTACTATCCTTGATCGTTCTCCTCTGGCTTCCCACAGCTTCACTACTTCCAAAGGAACCCATATTCGTGTCTGCTATCAAGACAAGTCTGGCAACATTAAACAAACCTTTTATGATCCCGACCTTGGTTGGAACACAAGGCCCGACCCAATCGTTGGTAAGGCCAATCTTAACAATGGGCTGGCAATCACTGGCTGGGGCAATGGGGATGAGGTATATGAGCTATCCACAGCTGCAGTTTCATAAAATACTCACATAGCCTAGGGACGTGTCTACTACATCGGAGAAGGTAACAAAATTGTTGAGGTATTTCACCCTTCACAAGCCCCAAATACTATTGACGCAGCTAACAACTATCCCCCGTTCAGCGCTGCTACAGCGCCGGAAAAGGCGGCTGGTACGAAGGTGAGCTTACGGGAAAGTTTACTGCTGCCCACTACTCCAACCTTGCTGTCATGAGCTACGATGCCAGCGGGACCTGGTGCATCCGTGTCATCTACCAAGACACAGACAATACCATCCGTATACTCTGCAGAGACGGTCAGAAAGCCTGGTTCCATGGTGCCAATTTCCCCGCCGCTATCCAGGGTACCAGCATAGCTTGCTCATACGTCGAGGGTGGAAACTATAACCGCTTCCTCTACTACCAGAAGCCCGATACCACGTTCGTTGAGTATATTTCGAAAAACTTCAGCGACTGGAGTGTGGGTAAGCTATTCACGCTTTCAAAAACCGCAGCTTTGCCACCTGCTAAACTTTGCTTCACATTAAAGGTAACTTCAAGTCCCAGCTCGTGTACAACTCTGGTGCATACGTTGCCGCCGCCTCGTACCCCAACATCAACCACCGCATCTTCACCATCGACCGTGATAATAAACTTTGCGTGACCGAATTCGACACCAGCGCCTGGGCCCAGACAAAGCAGCTCACTAACACCATCGCATTCTCCCCTGCCGCCGCTACCCTAGTTGCCGGCTCTACCCGGATCAGGGTCTACACGCAGATCGCCTCCGGTCAGATTGCTGAATGGGGCACCAACGATGGAAGGACTTACCAGCAGTTCCAGAAGTCTCTCCCGACCAATTAAGTCCGGATAAGGAGGTTATTTCAGGCCATCGGTTAAGAACTGACTTCGGCCTTGGACACTGCGCTTGTTCCTTTTTTTCTCTTTTCGCAAGGAAGCAGTTCGGTTGCAACAGTGGGGATAGGGAGTCCGCTCCTAGTGTCAGCGTCGTTCTTTAAAATCAATGCAATTTCTCCCAAATGAATGAATATGATTTCAGCGTCAATGTTTAGTTCACTTTGCTTTATAATCGAGTGAGATAGCATGATGTGGCACTTCCCCCAATTCCGCCCCCACCAAGATGCATTAAGAATTAAAATCCCCTTTTCAGCTTCGCAGTGAGCTATGGTCCCTAAAATAAGAGCTATTAGCGTCAATAATTTGTCTAGGTTTTTACGCGCCCATCTTATTACGAAGCTTCTCCGCCGAATGTGCATGGGTGCGCTGATACTGTGGCCTCAGTCCCTAGGACAACCACGTGCAGCATCAAGAGATGGGCATTTGATATGATTACTGCAAGTGGGGGTATCGTGGAGATCCGGGTAATCTTGGACAATCTCCTGTTCGAGCCACCCTGTCGTCCACAAAAAAACGTAATCCTACTACCGCTTTCTCCACTTTCTGTTCAGCTACCGAGATAGCCTGAATAAATTCTCTACCTACCATGCCTTCCATTAACCAATTATCTCTTACTTGTCGGGCTGCAATCGTTAGCACGCCTGCCGTAAAAACTACTGTATTGCCCATAGAGGGCGCGGTTACGCAGTTGTGCGGATACGCGGATATGCAGGTATGTAGCTAGGATACGGTTATAGGGCGTGTGGCTTTGTGGTGTGCGGCGATTAGGCACCTAGCAGTGGGCTGTTGTTTTCACATCCTATGTCTAACGGCATAGTGTATTGGTTTCATGGTTTTGTTGATGCCCATTGCCATTGGGTATTAGGTATCGGGTATTTGGTTTCATGGCTTTTCTTTCATACCCTATACCACTAGACATACGGAAGTTGGCACCCTGGCGGGCATAGGATTTAGGGATCATTGAGGATCATGGGATATCAAGAGAGATCTAGATTGCTTGAAATCGCTAGAGATAAAAGATATTCTAGCTTAGTGTGTTTCTTTAGAGCTCGCTGAGTTTCGGGAGTGTTTTGTTGGTATTAGTTAAACGGAGAGATATATCCCCTAGCCTGTCCTTAGTTAGAGAGAGGGTAGCTAACTAGTCCACTGTTCCCCCATGTTTCGCCGCTGCGCTTAGAGCCTATTGTGATCGCGCTTTTGTTCTTTCCTTCTTTCGCGCTTTCTTTAGGCTCCAACAAAAACTTGGCCATAACGAACTCGTCTGGATTGGTCATGTAGTGAAATCAGACCCTCCGATTGACCGAGAGCCCGCCAACGAGGCCTGACAAAGTAAGAAAGCGTCTTTGGACGCCCTCTTGGGCCATTCAAAGCACCGAAAACTGCTGCACGATCAGTCAATTGGAGGTCTACATATAATATAGCCACATACATCCGTTCATGCCCGAGTGTGCTCTCACTGTCCAGGCTTCTGTGCTCCCCTATATGTGCTTTCCCTGGTATCAGTGCTCGCCCAACGAGCCTAATAGTATAGTTCGATACGTTTATACTCCACAGTTCTCAACAAAACGCGGTGGGAACCGAGTGCCCACTCTCACCCTGCTAACTCGCTGGAAAAACCCCAAAGACCCTGTCCGGCTCAGTGGATGATCCAAGGTAACAGGGCAAGTTCTGGTGTGAAGAAAATTCGGAATTCGCCCAATTTCATACTGGACAGCGAGGTATCCCGATTATTGAGATCCGGGATACCAGGGTTGAGTGTGCTCGAGTATCGTTTTACGCTACCTGAGCAAAGGTAGGACTCGAGCTCTCAGATGAAGCCATTCTAAGTTCCACACAAACTGAATCATTCCGTGGTGTTGTCGCCCTCTTTAGTCACAGCTTCAACTCAAGTGGGTGAGATAATAGCACCTCACCCCAAGGCTATTTCTCCACCTCGAGCGAATTTGGAGTAATCGAGCGCCACAAGTTCAAATTAATGCACATTAGGACGGGGCTTTGCCGCTGTAGCTAGTCAATACCCTTCTACGTCTAGTAGCTCAACAATCTTTCCCCTTTCCAAAGAGGTGAACCGAACGCTAATCCTTAGGAGAACCTGCTTCCCTCTCTCTAATCCATGATGCACTAAGTTACTACAAACCAAACTTACCTCACGGTGGCCTACTTGGATTGAGCTCTTCATATTCCTGCAGATGACACAGCTGATGTCAACACCCTTAAATGTTATTCCGGTGAGCGGAACCTAACAGCCTTGATGGGGTTAATACTAAAGACTGGAGAACGAATCCAAGTACCGGTAGTTGATATATGTAGCCGCGCATCTTCGGGATCGACCGTGATAACGAGCTTTGCGCAACTAAATCCAACACCAGTTCCCTTCTTTAAAATTTTTGCTGTTTCTCTCAAATGAATGAATACTGTTGACGTCGATGTTTGGTTCATTTTGCTTTGTAATTGAGTGACAGATGATGACGTGGATGTTCCCCCCATTCTACGCCACATCGAAATGCGTGAAGAGTGGCGGCCCAACACGGTTTCAGTTTCGGAGTGAAATGCGGCTCCTAAAGAGTAGAATAAGACGCTCTAGAGCCATTTTACCCGTCTACTTTACCGCATAATTCAATCCTCTAAGAGGTCAGAATATGGTGTGAACCAGCATTTTTCCCTTCCTGGTTAGTTGTTTCCTCGATATAGATGACAAAGCCTCAAAAACGACACCGGTGGCAAGTACTTGTGAAAATCTTACCCTAAAGGCTACTCTCTGCTCAAAGAAGCTCGTATATTTCGCCACACTTTCTTTCGACCTCTTAGGGTGAAACGAGCTTTACCAAATTATGCGGTATTATTGCAGCTGTTCGCCGCATGGGCTAATTGGGGTGGGCTGGCTGCAATTGCCAAGACAGCCTGTGCACAGCGCCAAGAGATCTCCATTCGATATAATTAGTGCTGATTACAAGGGTCTAGATATCGTTGAGATCTGGATACCTGGGACAATCTCCTCCCAGAGCCGCATCGCACTTAGTATGACTCGGTGAACACGACCTTCCCACAAGCTCCCACCTCATTTCTCTTCTTCACCCCCTCTCAATACCAAACCTGTCAGCATTCTGGGCTATGTTAATCCTAGATTATGCCCAATAGGCACCGGTATTCCAGTACCGGTATTCGGCCAGCCATCTCAATTCTCAGACTCAAAGCAGCAGTTGCGTTCTTACTTTTCAGAAATATACTCCCTTTCTCCTCCACGCGATTAATCAGACAGCCCAATTCATCCTTTATCTACAGTAGTCTAGATTCCGCCCAACAGTATTGCACCCTCATGCCCTCTTTCGCTTTCTGAGACGGAAAAATAAATTACCGATATAGTCCGTGCACAAACAAAAATGAAAGCCATTAGACGCAGACATGAACCAACAAGTCTCCCATCTTGAGCGCCCGATATCCTCAGAAAGCACGAACAACATTACAAAAACCCAGGCCCAAAACTAGGCTAACTCTGCGGCATGGGTGCCTTCGTACCCACTAGAAGAGCGCCCCCAGCTAGAGGGTGGGAGCACCGCCCGGGGGAGCAGACTGCCTTGTTCTGGTAGTCCCAACCGCTTCAGACGCGCTAGCCGCTCTAGACCCTGCCGCGGTAGGCGGGGGTTCTGGCTCCTTCCTAGGAGCATGCTGAACCCTCCGAATGTCTCCCCCTGCGAGAGATGCACAGCGAAGGTCCTACAGACAGCAAACCAACATTTTCCAACCAACAACCTACGAAAATAAGCCAACATTCCAGTACCACAGCGGTCTCATATTTTACAAGAAAACCATAGTGGGTTCATGTCTTTGATTGTAATCTCGAATTTTCCGGCGTTGTCAAGATTGCCTTGGAGTTTGTGGCACGGTTTATCGTAACAGGATTCAGTGGCTGTGTGGTTCTTGCCTGAGAAATGGAAGTGGATAACGCCCCCACAGCGCCCATGACTATTTACGGATCGAAGTAAAGTTCTTTAGCACCGTTGGCTTTTACCTCATGTGTTACTGGCTTTTATAGAGCGGCAAAGCCAATTGGAGCCGATCCCGCCCCCGAGGGCGCCGGCATGCCCGAAGCCTAGGGAGTAGACCTGCCAATGGCTCTGTAGTCGCTTTTCGTAGTGGTGGAGTCGCCCCGGCTGGCGGTCTCTAGCACAGAGGCCCCTAGGGTGGGCATTCCTATAGCTCCGATCGGTGGCACGTCTGTAACTCTAGGAACAGGCATTGGGGGAGGTGCAGGAGATGGGACACCAGGGGCAGTTGCTCCTGCACCAGCTAGTGTGTACTGCCATCCGTCGCAGCATCTACGGTGAGATCAAGGGGGCTGGATGAGCTCCCGTAAGAATTCGCGATCCATTTCCAGCTAACTTTGGAGTAAAAGATGGAGGAGTACTTTGTGGCCTCATAATGGCTATCCTAGCTGCTAAGAGCACATAGCTAGATACACAGACTAGAAATTTCATTATTGTAAAATTGGCTGTAGCTGTCTGTGTTCTTTTGTTACAAGGCCCCAGCCTCCCGGGTGGTTGGGAACGAACGAATGGAGAATCGAAATATGGCAAAGTTTATCAATCATAACTGGAAGCAATAAATCTAGGAGTATTTATACCTTAAAGGTTCCTAAGACCTTCCCTCTATTCGAAATATCTCGGCGAATATATCCGGGGCTAGGGTTTCTTGATCCCTCTTTCTCTCAGCGTTAGTTCACCAAAACCTAGGCAAGACATGAATAGTACGAGCAGCATTAAAACGCAATCATTATGGATGCTACCAGCAGAGTGGTGGTTTGCAGATTCCTGAAAGGTAATGCTTGGATAGAGTTGCATTTGTTTGCTACTCGAGTACATAGCTGGCCGGTACTGTGAAAAACTCCTCTCTCCGGGCATTGACTCAACTCTTCACATACTCCTCTTCGTCCAAATTGGCAACACCGGAGCATCCCGATAAACCAGATAAGTTAGTCTGGAGTACAGTTGATAATTTCTAGACGTGAAACCAGTTGTGTTATTAACCTCTCTCTCACTTCCCAATACTTAGGTCCACCATTTCTAACGAGCACTCACTACACGCTCTTGTTATAACAAAACATGTGTCGTTCTTGTGCTATGGGATAAAACGACACGCGTCTCTTACGATTAGTTTATAAATCCACCCTCAATGCTTAGACCCAAGACACTTTAGAGAACTGCAGCTATCTTAGACCAGAAAAGAGCGAGGGATATCTGGTTTTGCAGCCAGGTTCGCAGAAGTCCATTAACGTAACCCATTAGTTTTAAACGAAACTTTTACTACTGATGACCGACAAAGAGTCAATGATCAACCTATAACATATCGCTACCTAACCTTGCGCTTATGTTCAGCTCCCGTTACTGGCACATCCAATAATATCTCATGCAAGCACAGCCAAGGGTCCAAATCTTTGCCCCTACTCACCCAATCATCCCTTTATTTAAGCCTAACACTCCCGTTTTGCCCAAAAATTTAGCTCGTCACAATCAAGCGCAAGCTCTGCATCAGCCCTGAACCATAAACTCCATTGGGTGGAAGAGCTTGCGGCCCAGAACTTGGGGAGTTAACAGCGCCACAAATCTCGCACGCGCTCACCCCGCCGAGTGGCTCACCCCGGTTCAGGGCCAACCGAGCGGCATGATTTCGAGGGTTTTTGTTTTTAGCCCACGGTCAGTTGCATCAAAGGCTGGGGTATTCAACCCTTTTTCCTGTGAACTTACAGTATTTTTTATTTTTTTTAGGAAGCATCAAGGATCTCGTAGCTATCGTGATGGTAAAATTAAGTTATGTGCCATGGGGCTATCTAGCCTTACGGCTAAAACTCATGCTCGCGTTTCAAGACTTTCGCCGGGGTACTAATTTTGAGAAACAGGCTCTATTCGATCCCGTCGAGGCTGGGACATCACAGCATTAACAGATTGTTGCTCATGCTCGGGGCCACTGTTGAGGTAGGCAATATTGCTTGGAACAAACATCTACCGGTGAACTTGCAGCTGAGGATCATTCATATAATTCTAGAAGCCCAGCGAGTTAAGATGGCCGACGCTGATAGGTTCTAGTGAATTTTTATCCCTACGTGGTTGCTTGTGTAATCTCGCGCTTGCGAGAAAATACTACTAAATCGGGATTACTCCTGCTAGTCTTTTTTGCTGTTTAGCCCTTCTTTGCTTTTCTACGCTAGTCTAGCGCCTTCTCAATACCCGCAAACGCATGACGTTTGTGAACACAACTGCCAGAGTTAAGAATGAAAATAAGGTTACAACACAACTGCTATTGCATACTTCGTACACCAAAGTTTTGAGGCTCCAGCCGCCTTTTTGTCCGTATGCAATAACAGTTGTGTTCACAAACGTCATGCGTTTGCGAGTAGTTTGAGAGGTCCGGGCATGCACAAGGAGGAGGTTATACTTGTACAATAGTTATGCATCCCCGGATGATCAATTAATTAATGATTCGGTTGCTAAAATCTGCATTATTTCACGGTTAAATTACTGGCCGTTCCGGATGACTTCATATGGATTCCCTTGGGAAAGGAAGTTTACTTAGGGTACACTACAGTACGGAACCAGGAAGCAAGTTACCGTAGACTCACCGGAGACCATTAGCCCGGCGATTAATTGCTATCGAGAGTAATGTGTAGAAGACTTAGGAAGGTGAAACAAAGGATTAAGGGGGATCTTTGGACTATGAAAGGGCCCCAGAGGAGCTTAGGGGCCAAGGAGGATCCACTCAACAGTTACACAGCGAGTCCGGGCTTAGATCTCAGAGGAGAGCACCCTGTTACCGGGCACCAAAAGTTTTGGCGCAAAATACTTATTGCACGGTACTCCTAAATATGGTTATAGTGCTATATACCTAGCTGTAGTTTACGGTACTGAAAGCCCACTAATGCAGGCTAGTACAGTGGTAGATCTACTTTCTAGCACTCTACAAGTATCATAGATGAAAGCCAATTCACACAATGAACAAAAATCTCCCTTCTCTTATCACAAACAACCGGTCACAATCAATTCAATCCCCTCTCATGCTGTAGAACGATACCCAACCTAGAGAAACAGCGAAAAAATTATCCCCTCAAATAACATCAGCTACACAGGCCACATAATGTAGCAAACAACCATCCCTGTTGAGAAAACATCTACAGTATGACGTGTCCTCCTCTTTATATCCATAAGCCACCTAATCTATATCTCTCGCTCGGCAAATTCAATCATGAAATATTATTCGTTCGTCTCAAGCAAGTAATCGAGAAATAATCCCAAAAAAAACCAACAAAAGCGAGCCAGATCTAAAGCTTCACATTCCGGCGTCAATTGTGTACGAGTACGATACGGTAAGGAGGGGTATTCTTCGCACATTACCTAAGATTCAAATAACCACTACAAAATCAAAATCCTGCACAAAGTCACTGAAAGAATATTAACACCCATAATCTTAAATAAAAATCCCATAAGAATCCAGACCGATGATTTATCCTCGCGCTGCTTATTGTAACACAACGAGCAAGCTTTTGTAATATCCTAACTTGAATCCCTATACGATTGAGAATAATTGGGTCCTGCTGAGCATATCCCGGGTGAGATCTAATTACACTAGGTAGGACATGTTGTGCAGCTAGCGATACTACTACCTCTTGAGCAGCGCTTGGATCAGCAAAGAGTCCTGACTGGAGGAATTCGTTTGCACAATTAAAGCGGGTGCACAACATCAGGCCAATTGCGACTTAGAGCCAGGGGTCAATGGAAACGTAATCCTCAGGCGACAGGACACCTCAAACAGGGCCGTTCGAAGTTATGTGTAACATTCTATAGGATAAAGGATCCTATTCCAGGAGCTTCAATATCTCTTGGATTGGGCATTCATTTAGTGATCAATAGGGCATTAATGATCACTGCTCTTTATATTATCCAGTCTGAACGCATGAATTCGGGGCCTGGGGGTGCCGGTAATTAAGCAGCGCTGCAGGCGCGAGCGCCACATATCCGTGGTCAGCGAAGCTTGACCAGAGGAAGAGTAATTTGCCATGAACACTCCTCAGAGATGGTCTTTGGCGAGGTACCGGTAGTGCTACCAGGTCCAGCAAAAAGTTATGGAACAGTTATTTAGGGTTAGCCGGCCAAATATATCCCTGCTTGTTCCGGTTGATGGTTCCTATCCCTGTACTGGTACTCGTACTTGGGTGCAAATTAATGATTGGCATGGTGCGACAACAAAAAGCTGCGGTCGCAGCATAGGCATCAATGTCACTCAGTCCCAATCCCTAATTTGAGCCCAATTGGCCCCCCGGGTCCCCCCTATCACATCTTGCGGCTATCTATTGGGCGGGGAACGAATGCCGGGTGTGACACAAGAACTTTTGGGATTTTCTGTATCGTTGGGGTCCAGAGCCAAGCCCAAACTGTCCAACCAGATCTGACTTGCGTTATCGGTTATGATCATCACCTGACTTCAAAGGGGTTTCGCTTCTATCGGTATGTGGGGGATTTGTCGTCCGGGGCATCATGCTGGAGGCGGCTCCCCGTGAACCTGGTCACCATCATACTTGTATGTTACCAGGTCGGGCTAATTTTGGTATTCGCCGTGGCACCGTACCACTCACATCATGTCTTAAAAGGTGAAACAAGGTTCCAGACAGTTGTTTCGCCCCACGGCATTGGTCGAGTTGTTAGCGGCACTTTGGAAGATACTGTACTAGAGTACCGGTATGCCAGGTCGTATTGTACAGTACTTGTATCATCGAGAAAGAATTAGATCAGTCGCAACTACCCTGGTTTACGGCTAGTTTTTTCAGTCTTAGAATCTGGAGAACTGGGCGAGAACCGGGTTTCATTCTTCCCACTCTCCGGCTGCAATGCTTGAGTTCATTGACAAGGGCATTGGAGTACGGTATATTGTCGCAAAAGGGGTTGTTTGTGTCCCACTCGCCCCTCACTGAGGCACGGTTGATGCGCATGCAGAAGCCAAGGAACTGAACTCAGTGCATTTCCCCACTAATAGTCACACCTAAGGCTGAGAAGCAAGGTTGCGGCGCGCTGGAAGAGAGATTGCATGAAGAGAGATTTTTACCCCCGGGTCACCTGATCGAAAGTAGTTAATATTGCCATGGCCGGGACTGCCACTTGTAGAATGCGGCAGGGAGCTAGTTTCCCATGAACTATGCTTGAGTAAGGAAAATAAAACCTTTGTAACCGAAGCGCCAATGAACGGGCAAGGCGGGGCGCTACTATCCTGTGATCCTGTGAACACCGTTTCGAAGTATTCTTCACCTAGCCGCCGTTCCCCCACCTTTTTCTATTTCCCTCTTTCGATCTTGGTCGCGAGAACGATGCTCGAAGCTTCTGCCCTGCGACGATGCCCAGCTTCTGGGGCGGCCCCTTAAGAGCGGACCCGATTCTCCCGTAGACGCGTCCACCTATTAGCTAACTATGTACGAGTATTAGATAAGAATAAGTAGGCACAGCGCGTATTTTGGGCCCGTGAGTTTGACCCTTCGCACCTACCACACCCTCCCACTTTCGGAAGATTATTCTGT
Source organism: Tuber microsphaerosporum (assembly GCA_003521225.1). NCBI lineage: Eukaryota > Fungi > Ascomycota > Pezizomycetes > Pezizales > Tuberaceae > Tuber > Tuber microsphaerosporum. The sequence goes on along the minus strand of QOVD01000118.1, from coordinate 21,005 downwards.
ACAAGTACTATGACCCACAGATAAAATGAATCTACGAGGCACCGTATCAGTACGGTATTGTTCTAGAAGATGTATGATCGTGGGAAAGTTCCCTGACTTGCCAGCATATATCACGCGCATATGCACTCTCCACTCATCCTCCTTGGATCACTCCACATTCCCGGTAATCCCTTCCGTGGTTGGTTGTCGCTCAACAAAGTCCTTGTCCCGTGCGGCCCGGGCGGTACAGCTCCTAGCAAGGAAGTCAAATCATTTCCATTGCTCTCAAAGCAGTGGACCGCAACCCTACTCTGTGCATACTGGTATCATTATGCACACCAGCGCCATGGAACGGGATCTGTTCCTCCAACTAGCTGTCGACACCAATCCTAGCCAGTTGGTGCACAATACATAGACTACCCGAGTAATCAATCACTTTGATTAGTTTACCCATCTCAGAGTGGTGTGCATGGCAGCCTTACAAGTTCATCTACTCGTACAGCATGGGACATCTGTGCACGCCATGACTCGAGTAGACTACCGGTACCGAATTTGGATGCATCTTGCAGTTGATAAAATGGTACAGGGCCGGCCTTGCCCTAATCCCCTCACTACGCAATCGCGTGCAGCTCACATGATAACGAGGCTGCCGGTTTTACCGGACATGAGCGGCAAGGCTGGAAACACGCTGCCCCACTTACGAGTACATTCAGGTAGCAGAGAGCCCCCAAATACTCCGCGTTTTGTAAACTATGCTTTTTCATTGACTAGGATGTAATCTTCCTTCTCGACATCGCTTGGAGAGCACAAGTCATATTCCGTCACTCGCCAAAACAGATTTGCCGCGCCACTACGCAATATCATCCCCCCTCCGTACAGCACCATACTTGATTTTAAGCCGTGTGGAGGCGTGGTCTGTGCATTATCAATGGCAGGTGTGCCCCCCTAAACGCATGTAAGCGGGACTGAATTGTGAGTATCCCGGGAGGACCAAGCTAACCGTCAACGACATAATCCGCCCCAGTCACATATGAACTCGCTCCACTTGCCAGAAACACGTATACGCCCTTGAGTTCCCACACTTTGCATAGCCTCCCTGCCGGGCAATCTGCCATCCAGGCCTTGATGAGCTCGGGGTTCTTGTTTACAAGCTCGGTTGTCCTGCGCCGTGGTGTTGTGGGGGGTTAGAAATATCCAGCACGGTGGGCTGCCCCTCAAAAGAAAACGGAATTGACCAGAGCCACCTACATTTCCGTATCAATGTAACCAGGGCTAATCGCATTGACTTGGATATTCCATTGGGCGAACTCTACCGCGAGCGCTCGAGTCAAATGGCATACAGCCGCTTTCGTTGCACAGTACTTGTTCCCGATTAGCCAGTATGTCAGCTATTATTATTCGTATTCAGGAAGGTGGGGAAATACAATTGATTCGTACTGGGGTCGAAGAACCATATGTCCACTATCATGTGATTAGCCATAATTTGTAACGTGTATACTAGGATCTATTTGGCTCCGGAATGTTACTTTATGGAAGCTGTCATTATTATCTTTCCTCCGCCATTCTCCTTGAAGATCCTACAATAAGCGGTTTTTTTTAGTCAAGAACACGAGTCCCGTGCATGAGGAAGGGAAAGTCAGATGATCGCCATAGTTGGTTATGCCTCTCTTTTTGCTTTTCCTCCCATCATTTTCTTTCCTTTTCCATCGATGAATTTATCTCAACTTACCTGGCAGCAGCTTGCGCAGTGTACAGGGGACCAAAATAGTTAACCCCTGTAACATACTGGGCTTCTTCTGATGACATTTCCAACGCAGGAGTTTCTGTGTAAACCCCCGCATTGGCGACGACCACATCTAATCGACCGAAATCTGAGAAGACCTGTTTCGTGGCGTCTTCTATATCTTTAGCGATAGCCACGTTCGCGCGATAGATTCTGACGATCGTTTTCGGATGATTCTTTTGGATTTCTGTTGCGCGTTCGCTTGCGAGCTCGGCTGTTGCTTCGGAGGAGTGTATGATTGCGATGCCTGCAGCCCCAGCTTCTGCGTAGCCTTGGCACACCGCGAGCCCAATTCCTCTAACCAGCTCGACAACCACATGGTACGTTTACTTTGGCGTTCCCAATTGAAGATATTCGTTCGTAGGATGAGCAGGTAAGGGGGTGGGTGGAATGAAGGGAGTGACGAGGGGGAAAGGATGGGGAAAAAAGAGAGGGATCATACCTGTTTCCTCCTGTAATTAGACATACCTTGCCCTCGAGGGAGAACAAATGGGACAACGGCGTGCTCTCTGAGGGAGCTGTGAGACTCATTCTGATTGCCTAGAGGGAAATGGTGATGATGAGGTGTCACTTTTGGTTGCGGGGTCTGAGCAATATATGTTTCGGTATCTATGAGCAGCGGGGGCCTTGCAACATGGTATAAATCACTAGTTCGACCGTATGGCCGGGACTAAGACAAGAGAATCTCTAATCTTCGGATTATAGATTACCACCGCTCTGGGATATGGGTCTAGGATGCTTAGAGATGACGTCCGGTTGCATATTATCGATTAAGTGAGGGGTGGTGTAAGGCGTTGGAACATTTTTGGAGGGTGGTATTCTGATATTTTAATCTCTCTCGTTTGTCACTGTACTAGTAAGACGGGCACAAGGAATCATATGGGATGAATGATCTGATATGGGCACTACATGCAAAAACATGCGCAGAAAAGGAAACGAAAAAGCGACAGAAAACAAAATAGAGTTGAAAAAAAGTGGGCAAAAAGAGGGGTATGGTATCTGATACATCCCTGTCCTTCCAGGTACATCACAAAACAAGCCAATTAAAATAAAAGAATAAAGCACAACTGAGTCCGCTAAAACAGTTCAGAAAAGAAAAAAAAAAGAGACGAAAGAATCTCTTGCAGCTCCTGCACAGTATGCACGCAACTTCATGTGACCGATTACTTCTTCGCAGGAATGGGTACTTCTGCCATAGAGGCCAGACGAAACATGTGTCTGTCCTTATCTGACCGTGCATCATAATCGACGGTTGCAGTGTCTAAGTTAGGTCTCAATATTAGCCACTCTGCTCTCTAATTCGCCAACATCTGAGCTGACTGCGGCTACTCACGACAAGTGGTACGGTTGTCGAAAATGACAACGCTCTTCGGCTCCCACGATAACCTGACCTGGAAGTCATGCCCCTTTGTGATGTGGTCGATCAAAAAGTTTAGGAGGATATCCGATTCAGGGTCCTTCCACCCGTCAATTCCACGAATAAACTCCCCGTTGACGAAAAGTGACTTTTCGCCTGTGACCGGATGCACGCGAACAATTGGGTGGGAGGTGCGAATTGGATCCTTGCGACAAAGCCCTCCATTCGTCCTTGCAAAATTACACATCTTCTCCGAAGAGTGGGTTGCCCTGAGGCCCTCCAACATTGACTGAAAGCCCGGGGATAAGCGGCTATGGCGTGGGATTAGCAAATAAAATCAATGCAGGGCCTGGTGAGATCTGGATCAAAATAGAATGGTGATGTAACTTACTTGTAGGCTTCGGTGGTCGAGGCAAAGACCGTATCACCACCGACTTCCGGTGCTTGCAGAATGCATAAGATCACATATCCCGGAGGCTGACGTTCGTAACTGACATCCTGATGCCATAGCGTAGAGGTCAATTTGTGCTCGAAGAACTTATTAATCTCGGCCTGATTGCCGTCTCGATGAATAATGTGGAATCCAGGGAAGCCTGGAACAGACCCCGTCACCGGTTGGTAGTTGGGCTTGCCAAAGTATGCTGCGAAGTTCTGCTGACTGGCTGGGCCCCAGTCGGCGAAGTCCTGGTCCCGCAGAACGACGCACTTCCTCTCTGACACGAGGAGAGCCAATTCATCCTTAGCAGCGTCTGACATCGATGAGAGCTGCACCCCGGAGAGCTCACTTCCCATCTTGGGGCTAATGTGCTTGATTTGGGCATCTTTCAAAAGAGTTCTCTTCTCCTTGTCGGCGCGTAGCGCAGGGTCGAAGAAATCGAATTCCGGACATTGTTGGAAGAATACTGGCTCCCATTGAGGGAGATATTGTGGATATTTGGAGGCTTCCGCCTGCTTGAGTTGTTCTTTTTCGGAGGTAGGCTTATATGGGAGGTTGATATCGTAGCTAGGGGCCTCTTCAGTAGGTTCGAGCGAGTGAGGTGCCATGCTAGTTCAGAGGTAGTGGAGCTGATATAATGGTGAGTGAGTGACTTTCTTGAGGGTCTGATATAATTTCGAGATAAGAATTGGCTCTCTTGCACAGTGGAAGATGAAAGTGGATTTGAGTTAATATGAAGAGGGTAGACTCCTGTCGGGGGGAGTCTGATATTTATCCCCAATCGCCAAAGTGATAACGTCACTGACGTTGCCCAAACACAGCGCTCGGCCCGGGGGTTGCAAAATCCTTGCCAATTCATTCTCGTTCGTATGCATTCCACATCAGGTACTCAAACACCTTTAGTTTATTCGGGGTTGAAGTCTCATGTCTGGACTTACCTTTCATGGTCCCTAGACTAGAAAATCCATCCTGATTATCGAACTTAATGCATGAATGCAGGTCTTATCGCCAGTGTTTCGATCATGAGGCTTCCTCGGTGAGCCTCATTGTAGACCCTGGTTTCCCAATTGATTTTGCGCATATGTACTCAGCATGCCTTGCCTTTGCAGAAGTGACTCTAGTTTCCTATCGTACTATGCCGACCGCGTATTTCCAAGCTCTACAACCCATCTGCGCCAGAGATGTTCGACTACACAAGGACATGCATGGGTTGGGTCTTGGGTGCTCACTGACTGCAAGATCAAAATGCGCGAGGGATACGGTGAACCTATGCACGTGTGTAATCAAAGATTATTCCATTCCCGTTCCACTATCTATTCATGCTGAGGGTGGGGGCAATATAACATGCGATACAACTTAGCGCGTCTACAAATAAAAGTGTGTTTCCTTTCAGCGGTTCTTTTTCTCCGCCCGGCTTGTGGCACCGGTATTTGAGCCCCAACATTAAACGTTCAGATTCGGACCTTGCACGAGATCTCAACGCACACACAAGCAAGGATAAAAGAGAGGTCAGCCTTTTTTCTTTTTTACCCTATTTATGTAGACCGATTATCGTGCATTTGCCATACTTGGGCTTGGTGGACTGGTGTTGGATTGGATACCACTCTCTGGGGCATATGCCGGTGGTGCAGGTTCACTTGGATACTGCAACGTGGGGACGGGCCTGCGCAATGTCAAATGTATTCTATTTTGTAAGATATCATTATACTAAGTGCCAGACTAGGCTTTTTAATGACAGGGAAAGAGACACCCCGTGCACAGTAGTACTTGCGGGGCGAGGGAACATATTTCTCGGGGGCCACAGGACAACATTTACCCCCCAAAGTGGTACTTGTAGGGCTCATCTCCAACGCAACCCCACTCACCGCGCAAGAGTGTTCGAGAACGGCTGCGATGAAGGTTAGGCGCTAGTGTGAGCGATGGTAGGAAGGAGATAATTGGTATCTGACCAAATATGGATGTCCGAACCGGTGTTCGCACTGCCTACTGCGAGTTTGTATACCTGAATTTGCTGTACCGCCCTTGTACAGAGTGTTAGCTGTTATGCCTCTTAACACTCCTAATAATTATCTAGCATTTGCTATTTTAGGAGCGAGAAATTCAAGAGCCCAAGAGATCTACCTTTTGTTGGACAGCGGCGGCGAAATAGAGTCGAAACACACAAGCCCACGATGATCGTTGGGGTTCATCTTACCACCTCAACCACCCCCGCCGCCAGTAGAGCAAAACACGGTAGTATTATTTCGAACAAACGAAACTACAGCATGGGGGCTTAAACCATTGGCCCCGCGCAAGATAGCATGGCAATTCAGATCGGCTCACAGTACTGCGATCACACCAATATATCTTTTTTCCACACACAGGGAAAAAATATACCTGGGTTGCTCCTCCTTCATACCGCTGCGAGTCATTCGAAATCATTGCACAGTCCTCTGCTTAGAGCACGTGTAGCTAAAGTTGTGCCCTCGTGGTAGGTTGCCCACTTGGTTTTCTGGTTCGTTCCCTGCTTCGTTAGTTCGAGAACTGTACAGTACTGTACTGAGTGGTGCGGTGAAAACTGCCGAAGGCAAGTGACCCAGCACCGCTATATTCCGAGCGAAGAGGGCGCCAAGAGCCTCAAATGTCGATCAATTGAGATCGGAGGATCACGATGCTTTCCACATGCCGTTAGCCTCCTTTCATATTTCCTCACAAATCGAGAGCAATGTTGTATGCTAATTAAGATAGATAGGCTCGGGGTAGCTCTTCGATGAGGGACGAAACGCCCCCTCTTCCCCTTCTCCACCACCGCCCTCTCCCCCCCTTTCCTCAGGGTGATGCATGCTGTCAACCCCACATTCCCTGCTGCTATTGGAAAATACCGTCGATTTTCTGGACAAAAAACCTGATGGCGGAAGATATGAGATATCCGTCCCCAATGAGACCAATTGGGTGTCTTGTGAGTGGGTTGATACCTGCAAGTTATCTTAATGCATAACTCGATAAGATTACCGAGTCGAATCGTGTCATACTCAAATATATCCAAACGCTTCGCATCGGCTCCTTATAAACAAGGGTCGCCTTGTGGCCGGCAAGTAGCAGGCTCTTAAAATAGCCGCCAGGAGTGGAAGAGCAACATTCAAAAACTCCCATTTTTGCCCAAATCTATCAACTGGGGTACTACACAGTATCCAGAAGCCCACCACTCCATAATTCCGGTCGGCGAATCAACGAATCAAGGAATCAATCATATTTCTATCTGCAATTCGTCACGAAACACCGATTAAGCGGACAAGTATCCGAAAAATCGTTGCATATTTGAAAAAAACTGCATCCGGAAACCTCCGCAGACAATCTTTCTGGATCTGGGTCATCGGTCAGGGACCTTTCGTTTGAAAATTGATGGAGTGCGTTGGCAAATTCCGCTTTCCATAAATTCCTCACGAATCACAGATATCCATGGGCTAGGGTTTTAGCCTGTCGTCAAGTCACAATTCGTTAAGGGGAGAGCTAGTTTAGCACTAACGAGGAGAAAGGAATAGAAGTAAGGGGGAAATGAGGCTCCCCAGCTTTCATCCATAACTGACTTTCCACTAAAGTTGTTTGGTGTCTGCTTATCCCCCCCTGTAAAGTGCTCTACCAAACGACGGTTCAATAACACTATTGCGTGACCTGGATCACGTACTATCACTCGTACTGACCTTCCTCATTCGTCTGGCCCGCCACAACCCGAACCGCGAAGCTAACACATAAGAAAAAATTCCCTGCCTAGGGCTCGGTTACATTTCAGCGCTTCAAAATCCCTGATTCGGCGGTATCCGGTGCCGCAAGGCTGTCTTGGTAATGGCGAGTCGGCAGGACTGTGTTGAAAACGAGCTTTGCGCTTCTAGCAGGACCCCCCGGGAAGTATTTCCATTTCTTCTCTGCAACTGGAAAGCATTGTAGTCGCTGTGGGTGGGAGGCACGATAGATACCCACTCAAATGTCTATCACTAGAACCTCATTTCCCATTTGGAAGCTAGCTATTAATCAGGTTAGGGCAAACTAATATAGGCGAGGTACCAGGGTATGCGGAGGAGCTAGTTTTTGGCCTTGCTTATGCTGTTGCCTGACGAGGTGAGGCAACCCAATAGCACTCGTGGTACGTTGTCCAACATTGGGTGATGGCGAGGCCTAGGGAGAGTAAATGTCATGATTGGCCTTGTAGTGGCATCTGGAATCAGGGTATCCATGCCACTCTTGCCTACAATTGAGCTTTCAAATTTCTGTCTCATTCAGCCGAAATACGAGCTCCCGCATTCAAGTGCAACTACAGTATATCACATGAGCAGTGGGCATCAATTGATGGGGCAGGGACAATGGGCTGACTTGGGCCTTTTGTCAAAGTCCTCTATACGCTGAATGCTATATACCAGTCTTTGGTAACCTCGAAACAAGCAGGCGCAACACGTAGTAAGCTACTGCAAATCCCCCAATGTGATTTTGGCGCCTTGGGTGGTTGCAGCAATGAAGAAAATAGTGGGACAAGGCCAGTCACACATCATAATAGAGAATTCCTATAGTAGCATCAGGCCGGAGGTCAGCATTGGGGTGCAAATAATTTCATCCACTGCTCCTATTACTTCTCCACTTTATCTCCGTGTTCTAGGAATATAGATAGCATTTCTATTCTACCCGTCCCTTCAGGTAAAGCCGCAACTCAATTTCCTCCGGTTCTCATGCCGAGGGGTCAATCACGACACACCATTGTAAGGAAATTTCATCTAGCAATTACAAATAGGGACGCATGACGAAAAATTTCTAAAATCTATGGGTGGTTTCCAGAGATAATCGAACCCGCGTGTGCAATGACTTGAATTTTGGGTGTTTTTGGTCAATTGTCGGTTGGTGAGTATTCCAATAACCCTGGTTTTGGTGGGGGGTGGCGTTGTCCGACTATTTTCTTTCACTCCTCTGGTTCCGTCGACAAAACTCCCGCTCGAGAGTACCCGAATAGGACTCCCGACCTTGTTGTTTGTGTGCAATCGGGAGGTCTTGTTACTTGAATTTAGCACAAAGTACCTGAAGATGAGAGTGGGTCTTTTTTCTCTGGTTAAGCGGTTATGTATTGTTCGAATCAATCACTATCATAGCGCGAACGGTAATTTTCCCGAGTCCTGGCGCCAACTATCTACATGCTGGGACAGGGCTAATGTCGGCAATCACTAAGGCACTAGCCTTGCTTTCTTCCTTCTAGCTCCTGGGCACTTTTCATCGCTCCCGCAATTTGTGCGAAAGAGCGATATATTAAAACTGAGGTAAATTAGTTACTGTGAAACGTTGAATTATACGAAATGCGTAACGAACTATTGGGAATTATTATCCAGGGTGCATTAAACCCAACAAAATATAGCCAAAAGTAATAGGGCTCTGGGCGGCCTGCATATCCATTAGCAGATGTCCCAGGTGTACAGAATACTATCTCGAGTAAGGGGAGATATGAAGGCACCCACTATGACGATGCCCCTCTTCCCAAGAGGTTACAATGTAAAGAAGGCATCCGTAGATATGCGCCATGCTCCCGAGCATCTGCAAAGCATGTCTATTGTAGCTGCTCTTGGCTGTAGCTACAGCAGCCAGAAGGCAAAGGGGGCCCCAGAGAAACTTCATTTAAACGCCCACACAGGTTAGTTTCCTTGCAATTCGAATGTGCTCCCTCCAGGTCGGGAAGGATTCACGCGTACTACTGTGATGCGCTCAATCGTGAGCACAAATGTATCCTCGGAAAGATATCTGGAATCGCTGATCGCGTATTCCTTCCAGAGCTGGGCTGGTAGGTCGATTCTCGAAAGAAGTGTCGCGTGGTAGACCAGAAAGTAGCCTGAAAGTTGCATTTTTCCTCTAGGTCAATTGACTAATCTGGGTTCCAGCCTGGTAAACTCACCCTCGAACAGGACGTGTAGTAGGCCAGCTGAATGCCAACAATGAGTAAGTAGAGCGCGCGATTACCTTTAACAGCAATAACCTACAAATTAAGAACCAGCAGACGATAGCTTTGTCTGCAGTCGACAAGCCTGTTCTAACAAACATCCAGGTGCTTCCAACGACTGTAATTATTAGACTACCCATTACGGAGCATAGCCCGAGTGTAGAGACATCATTTGGCATATAATTTGGGAGCAACAGGTGCGAAGGGCTATACGGATGCATTGCGATAAAGGATCGGTGATGAAGAAAAGCAGCGCTGAATACCGGCGGAGTTGATGGGGCGTCGAGCAGGGTAGTGAAGTAAGCAGAGCGAATGAGTTAGGGGGGCAGTGGGGGTCAAGATCAAATCCCGCATGTACAAGTCCCTAGGGGTAAGTACCAGAACACAGGGATCACAACTTTGTATGGTAGATTGTCTGTGCGCGTCTGAGCGCCCACACTAAATTCAGATTCTGATGTTCTGGTACTTACCCATGAGTACTTGTAACTTACTAGTGCCAGGCAAGAAGTACCCGAAAATAATCCCTGAAAACAGGGATTATTCAAGGATTATTCAGGGATATTTCAGAGGCGAGACCTATATAGGAGGCCTGTGTACGAATTTAACAGGGCAATTTTGGTGAGAATTCCCCAAAGTGGAGTTATACCCCCCCGACTTTCGGGTACTTCTTGCCTGGGACGTGTACAAGGAAAAGAGCCATGTATCATACGGTTGGGAACACCGTTAACCGAGGCACCTTCCAACTCGAGAAATGCCGAACTTCACACGACTCTCTATTTTCTGAATCTCCAGTTTGTTATCTATCGAAAAATAAAGATATTTCAAATTAACTTTTTCAGCATGCTACAGTATAGAGGTCTAGAATTTGGAGTGTGACCAAATCTCGCTCCCCAGTTATTTGCTATTAAAACTGCCAAGAGGCATTGTTAGCATGCCAAGAAAGCCAAATGAACTAGTGGTTACCCACATTAGGACACAATTAACATATATTATTAAGCAAAATAATTAATGATATTATGGTTCTGCTGTTTAAGGTTTCGCTTACAAGACGGTTCCCTTCCAATTTTGCGTGGTTCATAAGAGTGTTTTTCAGAGCGCCAGAGCCAGTCAAATGTTTTATCTCTTGGACTGCTGAAACGGTGGGAAATTTTATGCCACCCCTCTGGGTGTCTGAGACACAGGTTAATTAGCGAACATTTGTTAGTTACCACAAATTTGCAAACCCCAGATCATAGCTAATATTAGCAATAGAGGGATCCAGCAGTGAAACTTAATCCCTGCGGAAAATGGCGTAACCACAGCAACAGTGATAAATTAGGAAAGGCGAAATACCAAGCCCTCACGCTTGGCATTTTCTGCAAGGATCGTGAACACCCCTACCACCCACTGGTGAGTGGTAGGGATAGTGGTTATCCTTGCAAGAAATGCCAAGATGTAAACAATGGCCAAGGCAAAATCTAGACCACAATGAGTATGGTGGGTACTATTTCTGCACACAATCCTTGAACACTACTACAATTTGGGCCAGGTGATGTCTCAGGCTATTGCCCACTTGTCTTCAAGTCATCTTGGCATCCTGTCCCAGTGCTAGAAGTCAAAAATTCCCTGAGGTTCACATCATGCTCGTCCTGTCATGCTTGGCATTTTTGGTAGGGATTATATTTCCTGCTGGATCCCTCTAATATGATTGTACTTACGCATATCATCACTGAAGAATACTGAGAGAGCACTTTAGTAACCTCTGCCTCAGGCATTCAGAGCGGTGGCATAAAATTTCCCACCGTTTCAGCAGTCCAAGAGATAGGAATAGAGGCATTCAGCCCTGGGGTTGAAAAAGCGCTTTTCTAGTGCCAAGTTTCTAGTACGAATTAAATTGAATAGTTGATCGGCCTGTTTAGAATGCAAAAAGGCGTTACACACACCAAAGTTTTTCGACTCGAAAAGCCTGCATAACCGTTTTTCAACCCCCGGCTGAATGCCTCTAATACCGGTACTTGTCATCAAAGGAAAATATAAAACAGAAAATATGCAAAAAGTGTCAACGAATAGCAAGAGTCAGGTCAAGTATTGGAAGAAATTCTGCCAATTCTTAAAAATGAGAAATATGAAGTCAAATTACAGTGTCCCCAGTGTCTGGTGGTTTCACTTGAGATTTTATCAATTCTACCATTAGTCCTGAGCTTCATGACACATTCCTGCAAGCATGTTTGCTTTGATTATTTGTCTTAAGGTCGCAGTTTCTATTTCAGGGTAAGTCTTGTTTATAGCACAGGCACGCTCCAGTATTTTATGAAACTGTCCCGGTTTTAAGCAGCTACACTTGCAACTCCAGAATCTCACGACGCCGCGGGATACTGTATATACACGTGATTTTTATAGATTAACAAAAAGATAACAATAAAAATAATCATTGGTTTCATTTTTATATTAACATAAATGAATATTGGAAAAGAAGTTCAAATATAAAAGCAGCCCAGTAGAAGGGAAAGGCTGCTTTTTAAATATCCTTAAAACTTCTTGAATGACCACATGTTGATTGTCTTTTAAAAATATGCTTAATGCTAAGATGTGTACTTGACCTGAACGCATTGGCTACTCCCAAAACAAGGCCAAAATGTGACTACTAAACGGCTATCTTATCCAATACTCTATTATACTATCATTCCAATAGCTTTTAGATTGGTTAATACACAATTCACCAAGAGAGATCTTTCATGCTAGCTAGAATTTATTTAATACTAGCTCTTAGAATACTTCTACCATAGCTAGGTAAAGTTAACCTTAGTTGTACGATCATACAGCATCAAGCGCCTCCTTAAAATAGTATCTAAATTTAATAGTTCTGTACTAGCTAACGGTTCTAGCATGCTATGTTTAATACCCTTTCTAGTAGATGTTTTGATGAGTGTCAATATAGCCCTAACGGGGCCATTCAGGATACTAACATCAAGTCGAATATAATTTCCAAAATTTAATTTGATTTGGTGATTTATGGATAGCTGTGTCGGGTTATAACTTGTAACTTCTACTTGGGTACTATGGTGACTGGGGCTATAGCAATATATTTCATCGAGGTTACAAGTTGGCAGTTGTTCACCAGTAATTATGCGCAGCATACCTAGGTTTAAGCTAAAATACAGATTTTAATGAACAGGGCCTAAATTCGCGAGACTTAAAAACTCGATACCACGTATGAACCAGCCAAAAGAAGCAGACAACGTTCTGGATTAGATATCTGTAGGGAGGATTATACTGGGTTAGATCCTCTCACTAATAGTATAATTACTCACAATCCCGAATTACACCCCTAACCTACCATTACAAAATTTCTTATTATGTGAACTCCCACTCGGGGTACTGCTAACAGATCACTATCTTTGCGTAACTCGAATACGACAAATGGATTTCTATAATATACACCTTTGGATGAGTACGACACATCTCCGCCGGCGCATGCCTCCTTCGAGGTTAAGCAGGTGGGCACCTAAATAACTTGAAATCCGCAGTGTAGGCAAAACCGTCCGTTGGCACTACTGCACCCAAAATGCATTTTTGGAGAACAGGATTTTCATTCCTACCAGTGGGGAAACAAAGGCCGCCACACCGTCGTTGTAAGCGTCATTTCTGCTTCTAAGTTTATCCTATCGATAAGGGTCGTAGCTGGGCTACACTGTCAATCATGCCCCACAACCGCATACACAGGAGGAAATCATATAGATGAGTGATTATGGTGTCCCATGAGTAAGTAATTAACAGGCCCCCAAGCGACCGCACAGAAACGAGAGCATAGTATATGTAAAGATCGAGAAGTATCTTGTCCCTTGACCAGTTTCTACCTCTTACCCCACTCCCGCCCTCTCCCAAACACTTCGGTACCTCCCACAACCTTCTCCCGTACTGCGCACAATATCTCCCCCGACCACACCAACTTAAGCAGTATCTTTAATACTCTTTATCACAATGTGCCAAAGGATCCATGATCCACTGAATACATCCACTGGCCTCGCACCTATTCCCATCGTTAGTCGTCCCACAACTCATACAGATACACAGGCGACCGAGCGGACAAAGGAAGGAATAAAAACATACTCCTTTATAAGTTGGATATACTCTGGTGAACAGTCCTCATACTTTCCTGCGAGGTTGCACGGGTGGTAGGCATTGTCGCAGGGTATTGTTGTGCTGGGGACAGCGGTGGCGCTGGTGATAGCCGTGAGGAGGGCCATGAGGAATGCGTGCTTGAATTGCATTTTCTTTTTTATTGTGGGCTTGGTACTAGGTTGCTGGTTGAAATTGGATGTTAGAGATCGAGGATATTGTGGGGTGGTGGAAGGTAGTTGAGTGTGGTGTGGTGTGAGTGTAGTGGCGATGGTGAAGGGTAGGGAGGTTGGAGAGGGAGGTGGTAGCAGAGGTTTATATACTTATTCCCTGGCAGAAGTAGATATGATGTCAGTTAGGAGTAAGAGATACCAGAAGCTGTACTAGTACTGCACCGTACCGGTACTCTCTTTGCGAAAATTCCAGCGTCTGTCCGTTCATCCTTCCATTGGCCCATCCCACCCCTTCATTAGTTGTAACGGGAATAAGGGAACTCCTCGATCCCTTTCGCCTCGCGCACCAGGCAGCGCGGTCCTTCAATTCCTTCCCTCCTCCATTGCTCCCCTCGTATTCTTCCAAAAAAAGCAACCATATCACACCACACCTTTCCCGTTCCTAACAAAACGTGGTTGCGATCTCGCCATTCGCAGTTAGTAGCCTCCCTTCTAGAATAAATTCAGATTTCAATAGGTGCTTATCCCCTATGCCAAGACCCTGTGCCATAGTGCTCTACCGGTGTGCTTGGCCCAAAGCGTCCTTACTGCCGTTAGTTAATACTCTGTTACACAGGATGGGGCATTGCCGAACTCCTGACTGGGCGCACCGAAACAGACACAGAACCAACACCTCTGCTCACGAGCTGAAATCCGCTGAAGACTCAGAGTATGTATCCCACTGGCTATTGCAATACGATACTTGGAATGGATACGGTAGAAGAGTACTTTTGAAAGGGCAAAGGGATGGTTCTTTTTTCACTCTTCTACTTTGCCATGGTAGTTGGTTGGTCAGTCTGTTGGTGACACGAAAGCAAGCCAATATACTGTAAGTTCTGCCAGTTAACGGGGAGCTCTTGGTAACACCGGCAAGCCGAGTTTGATATACTCGGGTACGGTGCTAGCAAATTTAAGTCCTGAGCTAAATATATCACTTATTACCACGGTGCGCCACAGCACCCCGTACCCGTTTGCGTATCTCAACACATTTTTTGAGAAATGATTTCTTTCCATCCGATACCACTACACAGTACCGCACTTGTGGGTTGCATTAACTATCAGGGATATCAGATCCTAGATTGTGATCAAAAAGAAGAAAAGGCTCGCAGGCTAGAGAGAACCGTTAAATTGTGGGGTCGGTCATGCCGGTGACTACTCGAGTAGTGTAGCGTCTCTCGTGGTACTCGATAGTATCCTAATAAATGGAATGACACCCATCAGCGGGTACCGTACTTGTAAAACTAGAAAAATTGAGAATAGCCCAAGTAGGTCGGGGATTTTCCCCCTTTGGATTCAGGGGAGGAAACACAGAGAAAAGATTCTCTTTCAACCCCCCTGTTGAGACAAATGCTGGTAAGAGAAAAATCAAACAGACCTTGTTCGGAAAGGTAGCCTTAACGCCCAAGCGGTCTGGTTGGGTATCGTAGTGAGCAGTGTAGTAAGATTTACAGAACAATGCATCCCCCATTCGTACCCTCTAACCACATCCAAAAGTAGTACTCCATCCTAGCAACTCTGCATCACCAAATAACCGACCCTTGTAGTTTCCAGTAAGGAATCCTCTTCTCCCTCACGACTGTAAAGTAAAACTTGCACACAGCAGGGTGTGCTCCCCGCTTTCTCTAGGCCCAGACGCAGTCCGGCTGCGTTACCCCACAGCAGCAGTGTCTAGAAGCCAGCACCGCCCAGCTCTTGGCATCCGTACGACAGAGTAGAATATATACAGTCTACCTCATGACCCGGAAACGGGACATATCTTATATAACCGACGCTCTTCCCAGAGACCCGGTTTTTAATAACCCGTTTAGAACCTCGGACCCTATCTTCAAAGACGTGGTCAGATTGGCCCATATTTCCGGTCCGAGGGCTTTGTCTCACAGCGTAAATCCGATGCTATGTTGGCTCAAGAAATACCAAGGGATGACATGTGTTTATTCTGCTGGTGCGAGAAGGGTTGTATCCACCGACTGCAGGCGTGCGTGAGGTAGGCAGATGTATGCTGGTTTATCGACCCAAGGGCTCATGCGCAATCTGGTTCCAAAATTTCCTTGACTCCGCGACTTGTATCCAGTAGCTTGTTGGACTTGTGAAACCAACTGGCTCAAGATTTTCACCATCGAGTGGTAAAAAATTACAAGCGCACAAGTACACTTGATTTTTCGATCCCTGGCCCCGCTAGACCAAAAATTCAAGCGAAAACATACCCAGAACTTTTCCTTAAGAATTACCATTGAAGTAGGGTGGGAAGATGTCAAAATGCCTGATAGACCAAGGTCACCGACACCAAATCCATCCCCATCTAATCCAAGGGCGGTGGGGGCTATAGGAAAACGCGGTGAAGTGCAGTGCCCTATAACTTATCGTAGGACTTGAAATCCTTACTAGTCGGCCTTAATCCTGCCTGGAAAAGTGCTTCTTGGTAAACCTCCGAGGGAGGATTATAAACCCTGACAGACACCCGCCCAAAGCTACTCGAGTAACTTAACTCTCTCATCATCGCTAAGTCCTAATGTTTCGAAGGATTCGACTTGACCTTTTCAGTGCATCTTATTGGTAATTTGTTTGCCAAATACCTCATCCCTTGCACTCCCAGAGCGAAATTCCACCCCTAACTTTAGTCTCTGGTAAAGGAGTTTTTACTAACTTTAAAGGAAGCTCCATGTGGTTTGCGGATGTTCGAGAGATTTAAGTTTGAGCATGGATTTCATCAACTTCGGGAAATCGGGAAGGACAGGGTGGCACCCTTAGTAGTTGACTTGTTCCTGATTCTGTGCCCGGCCGGCTTCATTGACTTAGCCCTCCTTTCATGTTCGCTTGTTCCGCGTGAGCCTCCCTTTTTGAACACAAGCGACATTTCTCCCCTCCACGGACCAGCTCTACTGTTAAAGTCCTCACTCGTTTGGCAGTACCGTATCCACTTCTTGCTAACACACAATTCATATAAAATTTCGCAGGGTGTCCTACCGTAAGCACGGTGCATAACGTACTTATACCACCCGTTTCTAGACATCAAAACTTTTATACGAAAGAGCGATTCCTAACGGTGAATCGATAAGGCACAGACAGGAAATCACGCCGTAAGGGAAAATCGCAGTAGAGGGGAAAGGTCGCCGTGGAACGAGGGCTGCTGTGAAGGGAAAGCTGCCGTGAAGGACTCGGAGGAAAGAGTACGATAGGAATCAAAAGACTAGTCGTTGTTCGATGAGAGTATAGAGGAAGGAAACTAAACTAGAATAAAATTTAACATAGCTTGTGGTGCTCAACCTACAGTATGTAGTTGGCCCACTATCACATACTACTGGAAGCCAGCCCCCTCAGGGCACTAAACCTGGTGACAATCCCTCAGTATACCCTAACCTGACATACCATAATGGGATTACTCCGTCAACTCCATGGTTCAAACTGCGGCTTGGGAGTCGTCTAGCAGATTAAACCGAGGAATCTGTCCTTTTGTCCGCTGATCTTACAAAAAAGCTTTTAGGGTCGCACATGGCATTGACTGATATTTATTAGGGTAGGCTAGTATTCTTCCCTATTGAGTTCCGTGGCCTGGGCGGTTCTGAAAGAGCGAATATAAAGGCTGAGGGCGAGAAGCATAATTAGCACAAGCTTGGGCCAGCTCCTAGGGCCGTGGAAATGGTATTGTAGAAAACCCATAATAATTAACAGAGTTCGGATGCTTCCTATTTCGCCAAACCCAAAAGCCCAGGAATGAAGGATTCAGACTTTGAGTAGTATAGTTTTTGAAGGGGTAGGTTAGCGCTCTTCATGGAAAGGCATCATGGGCGACTCGCGGAAAACCACTCCCGACAGGGGTTGGAGAATGTGGCCGGGGGTTCTATGATCATTGAACTCCTAATCCAGTTCAAAAGTGGAGTATTATACAATAAAATTCCCTTTTAACGCCGTAGTTACACAAAGGGAGACACACTAGAGACTGTCTCCTCACCAGAAAAATGCTAGTGGAAACGAGTTCTCTTCGTGAACTTTGGGGGGGGCATCAGGAAAATTGGGACACCATTGGCCTCCTATAGACGGATGGGAACCCCTCACAGAGAATATGAGGAAGTGGTGAAATTTTCAGGCAAGTGCCGGAATTAATTGTAACGGCAGTAATCATTGCTATATTCCATACTGAACTGCTGCCCCATCCCTTTATCTTCTTCAGATTCTATTTTGACGCTAACCCGGGAAGTTGGATTTTTGCCTGAAGGAGGATTCCGGTTAGGGAGAGTAGAGTTTGAGTACTGCAAAAACTGTAATAATCAAGCAATGTGGTATGTAGTTGGATTTGCCTCCTCCGGTAAGGTCTAGCATTTCTTGACTTTCGCATATTTTTCTGAGCAGCTGAGCAGCTCTTTTTTTGTAATGTTTTTCGCCCCTTTTCCAAAGTAGGGAATTCCGAACTATGATATGTAGCAAGTTGTTCGATTATTTCGGTTTTTACAGTAGTGATTCAAATAAGATCCAGGCCAAAATTCCCATCCCATACCTGAAAATCCTTATTACCCTAACTGTGCCTTCACTCTAGGCCAAAATACCAAGCGAGGAAAGGACAGGTGAGCTATCGCCTCCATTAAAGGCAAGCTTAAAACATAATTATTTAACCTCCCTTCAAGACAAGAATGCTAGAATAGGAAGTTTATTGTTACGATTCATGCACAGGGAACCAGAAGCCCATAGATCATAGTGTAAGGAGCATTCTAGGAACCGGTCCTAAATAAGGCAAATTATCAGATTGGCTACGTGCTTGAGGTGGGCATCTTCCGGAAAAATATTTCATCAAGTCAGTGCCTGTTGAAGTCCCACTCGATAGAGGAAGTAAGGTATAAGTTAATAAGCCTAAGAAGGAAAATATATCACCACCTCTAGCTTCACAATATCTCTGATACGCCGGCAAGGCCACGGGTGGGAAGCTCACTCTAGGTTTACAGCAAGTCTTAGTCAAATCACTTGGGGCATTTTTTTTCAAGTATTCCTTGTCGCCAGGTAATCACTTATCAAAAGAGCGCTTCTCTAGCGTTTGTGTCCTTCCCGTGCCTTGAGACCCTCCCCCACGACGAGATTGGACTCGCCGGTCTCGACAATTGTGAATCCACCCCCTGGGATGGTTATGAGTATTTTACCTAGCTTACATCATCTATTTCGAGTCTTCGAAACTATCCCCCATATCCCGTCAAACGCTTATAATGGTCATGAGCACCATCTATACACCTTGGATGGAGGATACCATTTCAAAAGTGTCCCCATAATATGAGATGGATTTTTGTCCTGATACTTGGCATCTGACGTACCATAAATGTGACTAGGGAATAATTTGGGCTTTGAGCCACTAGAGATATTCATATCATAGGAACCTTCGATAGGCCGCCGTAGGAGTAGTTGGCGATAGCAGTGTCTCAGTGGCTCGAGGATATACTATTAGTATTATAAACCCTTGGTAGACGACCAAAAATTCCGCCCCCCAGATACCTTAAATAGTGGTATATGTATCATAACATGACCAGATCCAAGAATCCTAAGTCCCTCGTCAATCCAACGACACCCTAAACATCAGCTATACTCAGCTAGAAACCTAAAACCTCTCATTCTTCACAATGGCCAAATGTAAATCTTGGCGTCGATAGAGAACTCACTATATAAAGGCCCCCGCTCTCCCACTCTCCTTCCTTCCCCCTCAGTAATTTCTGTTCTCATCTGCACACATAAATTACTGAATATCTTCTTCTTTTCTCATACATCTCTTATTTCTACAGTCACTCGGCAGAAGTGTTCGTGATGCTGCTGAGTCAGCACCTCGAGTAACAACGGCCGCAGTTTTCCCTCATCCCGAACACTAAAAACCAAAGTTCAATTGGGAGATAAATATTCTAGAGCCTGAAGAATGAAGTAGCTATGAGGCCTGAAAATATAGAAATTAAAAGTAATACTTGGAAAACAAAATCTAATACTTTGTGGACCATCCTGTTGTTTTTGTAGTTATTTTCTTGTAGCTTATGTGCCAGTGGTAGAATCTTGACCTTACCACTTGAAGAGGAATGGTTTCTGTCTGAGGACTTGCTCTTGGTGCAAGGATTTTTATACTTGTGGCGAGAATAAGTCATGAGACAGCAGGCGCAAACTCCATCTCTTCAAGTTGTGAAATTCCGCCATCAGGAAACCCACAATAGTGACTAGAATCGCACAGCAAA
This sequence comes from Tuber microsphaerosporum, assembly GCA_003521225.1. Lineage (NCBI taxonomy): Eukaryota > Fungi > Ascomycota > Pezizomycetes > Pezizales > Tuberaceae > Tuber > Tuber microsphaerosporum. The sequence goes on along the minus strand of QOVD01000118.1, from coordinate 1,002 downwards.
GAAAGTACCAATCAATCTCAAGACTAGTATATTCATGTCCTTCCTTCTCCTTAGGAGCCTTGGAGCTAGTATGGTAATAGGACATTTCATTTTATGTGTCATTCGCTTAGATTGTTCTGGTGTCATGCTGGTGGACAATGGAATGAAATTAAGGTTGTGCCTGCTATCTGAGGACTCATTCTTACTGTAAATGCTTCTTTCTAAAATACTCAATTTAGTAATAAATAAGGACAAATTTGCCATCTCTTCAAGTTGGTCTCTCCTGATACCCTCTGGGACCAGCTATATCTGACACAAAGTCTGAAAAATTAGAGAGTCTCTGATAGTACATGAGTACTTGTTTATATTTTATTTTTAGATTGTTACATTAGGTTTCTTTATTTCTATATTTTATAGGACATATTTTGATTTGAACTCTTCAGCATCTTTAGAATATTCTTACCTCAATTGAAGTTTTTGGTTCACTGTTCAGGTTGAGCCATAAGTTGCAATTGTTGTTACTCGAGGTGCTGACTCAGCAGCATCACGAACACTTCTGCCGAGTGACTGTACATTCACATCCCATTCTCATACATCTCTTATTTCTATATTCACATCCCCTTTCCCCTTCTCATACATCTCTTACTTCTATATTCACATCCCTGCTCTTTATGTCTTCCCCCTCTTTCTCCTCCGCCGTCAAGGCTTTTGCTTTTGCTTTCATGTACCATGCCCTTTGGGAGTTCTTGTTTTCAAACGCGGATACCCTTCCTGTAGCTCTTCTCTTCATCACAGCCTTCCCTTTGCTTACCGCCTGTACATTCCTCCCCAACGGACTCGTTGGGAGCTTTGTCGAGCGCTACCTTTCTGTACTTCCCGGCATTGCGTTCAATTACCTTTCTGTACTTCCCGACGTTGCGTTCAATTACCTCCTAGGAGATCTTGTCGCCGCGTACGAGGACCGAATTGTTACCCCAGCACCTGCCCCTGCCCCCGTCTTTACCCCTCCCCCTGTTCAATTGC
>QOVD01000115.1:49564-63396 GCA_003521225.1 Tuber microsphaerosporum | reverse complement strand
ATCATATCATACCCTAGGATAAATCCTCCGATAAAGTGATTTTTTTTGGAAGCACTTATCTTGATATCGTGGTCTATCCGCAATATCAGTGCCCTCTGTATACTATACTCCCATGACATAGGTAAAAACCGCCCACCAGATCTTTACCGCACAGTCCACAAGTAAGAATCCGTCTTCCCCCCAATTCACCCTGTTAACACCCACGTTCCTCCTTACCCGATTTCCCCACCTCTCCCCAATGCGCTGTGGCTCAAATGTAAGTTGCCGTATCTGACTATGCGCTCAATTTTATACCGAAATATATACCGGTAGTGCTTGACTGCCTCGGACAAGAAGGGAAAGTGCAATGTTATGGTATTTTGAACTATTCTAGGGGCGGGTGTGCTTTTGCGATTTCGCGCTGGTTACAAGCGTTGACGGGTGGGGGGTTAGGGTTTGTGAAGTTTAGCAGCGGTAGGACGAGTCTTGTTATCGGCTTCTTCCTCTTTTTTCTTTTGTAGAAAGAGCGAAGCTTAATAGTAGTAATGATAGTATAGCGATTGCTGTGATACAGCGATTGCCCCGCGGAAGATCTGAATCTCGAAAGCCCTGACTGCAGCTGGGGACGGTTTCTGAGACGGACCGTTACATGTCAGGCAGGCTTGGGAGAGAAGTGCTTGGCAGGAACGGTTGCTCTGGTAACCGACTGCTGGGAGAGGGCAACAAACAAAACAGCCTGGCATGCATCTCGCCATGCCTTGCAACCTTGTCTCACAAGACATTCATAGTCGACTAGCTGTCTCTTTTTTCCCCTCCCACTTCTGTCTTCAACAACCATTCGCACTAATTTTTCTTCCACTCCTCTCTTTTCTCCATTCCTCACGAGCCCTTCGCGGAGTGTTTCGCTAACGAATAGTTGCATAATTTCTGCATTCCGTTTCGGTGTTTCCTTTTTTCATCGTCTCATTCTTTCTTCATTGTTTGTCACTCACTGTTAGGAGGCATTCTTGAGCAGAAGATAACAATACTCTCAACAAACAATGGGTGATCCGTACGGATCCTCGGGACCTCCGGGCTACTCTTCTGTTCCTCCTGGGTACGATCCTGACGATAATTCACATCCTCATAGTTCGTCCACTGGTCCGCAGATGAGATTGTTGGGCAATATGGACGATCAGCTATATACTACGTATGTCACTCGGGTCTTAGATATCTTTTCTGTTTGTGCGCTAATTAATTGGCTAGGCCGAGTACACCTCATCGCTCTTACCACCCTAATGATTCCTACCGAGAGCTTCCGCCAGCGGAGAGCTCGACTGGTCCTTCGAGGGGTACTCCCGCAATTGCGTATAACCCTTCACAATCTCCTGCTCCAAGGTATCACACACCGGGCAGAGCGCCGCCTTCCTCCATCGATTACGATGTTGCGCCGGTTTCGCCGACTCCCTCGAGAAGAGGTGCTGGTGGATATGTCACATACTCCCCTTCTGTTGTGTCGCACAATGGAGGTCGTCCGTGGACCCCGTCCTCCAATGGTGGAAGCGAGAGGCCTTGGACACCTTCGTCCAGAGGTGGGATAGAGAGGTCTTGGACACCTTCGCGGAATGGCGATTGGCAGCGTCCACCTCCGGCTTCGGTGCCGTATGAACCAGTTGATATCAATGGATCCCCGAGGCCGGGGACTCCGACTTCAATCAGGTCGAGGTACAGTGGCACTTCCTCTAGGCGGCCGCCGCCCACACACCCTCGGTACTCGAAGGGCCCTCCTCCTCCGCATGGGCGTGGATCTGTTTATTCGGATGAGACGGCAATTCCTATCTCTGAGCCTGGGGATTATGGATATACGGATGATGAATCGGTATTCGGGCCTCAGGGCTCTAAAGGATCATTGGATCTCGACCGCGAACGTACGCATACAATGTCAGGGGAGTCTTTCCAGACGGAACGCACTACGACTGCCGAGGAGGAATTGGACGAGAAGCCAGCTACAACCAAGACGGCCGTTGGAGCCCATTTCGGACCCGCACCAAAGGCTCCGCAGACCCGTCGTGGCCTTAACAGACAAGCGCTCATGACGAGAAAACAGGTTAAGCTCATTAACGGTGAACTGATCTTGGATTGTAAAATCCCTACGATTCTATACTCTTTCCTCCCGCGAAGGGATGCTACCGAGTTCACACACATGCGCTACACAGCTGTGACTTGTGATCCTGATGACTACGTTGAGAGAGGCTACCTCCTCAGACAGAACATGGATGCCACCCGAAGAGAAACGGAACTTTTCGTCTGTATCACAATGTACAACGAAGATGAGATGAACTTTACTCGCACTATGCATGGTGTTATGAGGAATATTGCCCACTTTTGCTCTCGTAGCAAGTCCAGAGTGTGGGGAAAGGATGGGTGGCAGAAGATAGTCGTCTGTATCGTGGCCGACGGACGTAAGAAAGTTCATCCCAGGGTTCTTGATGCGTTGGCTGCCATGGGAGTCTACCAGGCTGGTATTGCGAAAAATTCCGTTAATGGTCGTGAGGTTAAGGCGCACGTTTACGAATACACGACCCAGGTCTCCCTGGACTCTGATTTGAAATTCAAGGGTGCTGAAAAGGGTATCGTTCCTGTGCAGATGATTTTCTGTCTGAAGGAACTGAACGCCAAAAAACTCAACTCTCATAGGTGGTTTTTCAACGCTTTTGGTGCTACGCTTAATCCTAATGTCTGTATTTTGCTTGATGTTGGGACGAGGCCTGGGCACGACAGTTTGTACCATCTCTGGAAGGCGTTCGATACAGACTCCAATGTCGGCGGTGCCTGCGGTGAGATCAAGGCGATGAAAGGAAAGGGGTGGATGGGATTGTTCAACCCACTTGTTGCCAGTCAAAACTTTGAGTATAAGATGTCGAACATTCTCGATAAACCGCTGGAGAGTGTTTTCGGATACATTACTGTGCTTCCTGGAGCTTTGTCCGCCTATCGTTACCACGCCTTGCAGAACGACGAGAGTGGGCACGGTCCACTGAGTCAATACTTCAAGGGAGAGACGCTTCGGGGTAAGGATGCCGATGTCTTCACCGCTAATATGTATCTTGCGGAGGATCGTATCCTGTGCTGGGAACTCGTGGCCAAGAAGAATGAGCGATGGGTCTTGAAATATGTACGAAGTGCTACTGGAGAGACAGACGTTCCAGATGCAGTTCCAGAATTTGTCAGTCAGCGCAGAAGGTGGCTTAACGGAGCATTCTTCGCAGCAATCTTCTCATTGGCGCATTTCAAACAGATCTGGGTCACGGATCATACGGTTATCCGGAAGGTGTTGTTGCATATTGAATTCATTTATCAGTTTTTCAGTTTGTTGTTTACATTTTTCTCGTTGGTATGTTTTTTCCCCTCGGTCTTGATGACCTCGATGGCAGATGCTAACCGTTGTGATAGGCAAATTTTTATCTCACGTTTTATTTCATCGCAGGCAGTCTTTCGGATCCGAAGATGGATCCATTCGGTAAGGGGTGGGGCGGTAGGATCTTTACAATCTTGAGATTTATGTGTGTGCTCTTAATATGCACACAGTTTATTTTGTGTATGGGCAATCGTCCACAGGGGTGAGTTCGCTCTGCCCTTCACAGATCATCACTCGGATATACTGACTGACTGACTGACGATCAGAGCCAAGCGAATGTTCATGTCTTCTATGATCGCGTACTCGGTTATCATGGCTTATACGACTTTCTGTTCATTTTATATTGTTATCGGGTCCTTCTCAGGCGGTTTCGGTGACCAGAAAACAGAGATCAAGATTGGTGATAATATCTTTACCAATTTGATTGTTAGTACGGGAAGTACGATTGGCGTTTATTTCTTGATGAGCTTCCTCTATCTTGATCCTTGGCATATGTTTACGTCCGCGCTCCAATACTTTATGATGTTGCCGAGTTATATTTGCACTCTCCAGGTCTACGCATTCTGTAATACGTGAGTGGTTCATTTATTCCCACTTAATTGGGGTTGGTTGAATACTGTAGCTGATAATAATAGCCACGACGTCTCATGGGGCACCAAGGGAGACAACGCAGTTTCCGTGGATCTCGGAGCGGCCGTTGGATCAAAAGGCGATACCGTCGAATTGGAAATGCCATCTGAGCAGCTAGATATCGATTCCGGATACGATGACGCGCTGCGCAATCTCAGAGATCGATTGGAGGTTCCGGTGGAACCTATGACAGAGGGTCAAATCAAGGAGGATTACTATAGGGCTGTCAGAACTTATGTCGTCGTTGTATGGATGGTTGCCAATGCAATCTTAGCAATGACCGTCACGGAGGTTTATGGGCTCACTGGTATTGGGGGTAACTTTTACCTCAAAAGTAAGTCTCTCCACCTTTATACATTACTAGTATCTATCTATACCTGTCCCTTACGCAGCGATGACTGACTGTGTGCCGTTTCGAATTGATTTAGTCCTCCTCTGGTCCGTCGCCGCACTAGCTGTTTTTAGAGCCCTGGGATCTAGCGCGTACTTGGTACTCCAGGCCATCCACTCATTCGTTGAAGGTCGCATGAAGTTGGATCCGAAGACCTTCACAGATACATTCCAGCCACCATGGAAGAGAAAACTCAGATTGGCCGGCGTGAGTCAGAGTAATCTTGGAAGACCGTAGTTTACGCATAGTGTTCCGTAGTCCTTTGAAGTTTTATTTATTTTTATAATGACTTTACTTTTTTTACTTTACCGAATTCTGCGGAAATAATGCCATGAGTGATGTGTATCTGTCACTACGTGAATAGCGTGGTGAGAATTGGAGGAGAGGGGTGGGCGTAGGGGGGTCATATCATTTCATCATGTCGACCGGGGTTTTTTTTTTGAAACTTGAGTTTTTCATTTCAGAATGTTTACCTGGGGTAGATTTCGTTGTTTCCTTTTTTTCATTTTCATTTCCGTTTTCATTTGGCATGATATCCTGCTCCCTCATCTCTTGATCCCGATATGATTGTTGAAATATGTTTTTTCTTTTTTCCTTTTTTCCTTTCTGGTTTATCAGGGTTGGGGCTGGGATTGGGATTGGGATTGGGATGGGAGGTTGGGACATGGTTGGTAGGTATGATAATGATAAGTCTAGTGTAGTATTGTAGTTAGCTTAACTTGTGCGAGTTTGAATTCGATGTATTTAATTGGGTGTGATATGTAGGGAACAAACAAACGAACGAAAGGAAGGGCTTGAGGGTCTGTATTGTTAGTACTAGTATGATACGGTACTGTGGCGCTGTAGCATCTGAAGCAGCGTGGGATTAAAGATCAAATATCTCTTTTACACATGTGGATGGATAATAGCTTTCTTGAGTACTGTGCGTTTATTCTGGTTGGATAAATTTATGGTGTATATCTGTGCTGGGAGAATGCTCTTTAAGGTTTCTTGGGATGACTACGGTATTAGCTCTGTATGATATAAGATCAATATTGAATTTCGTATAGGTATTTTCAACCGGGACCTAATCAGGGTTCCGGGATATGGTTTGATTTCCTTTAACTACCACACCCAGATGTATGTAGGTTTGTATGACACTTGTGCTAGTCTGAGGGTATTGGTTGATACAGTATTTTCCTTATCCTGGTATCATACCGAAGCCACAGGGTATTTTCTCTCTCTCCAAGAGAAATTTTGCTATTGGGTAATTATATTATGATAGTTACGCTTTTACTAGCTAGTGAAAGGAGGAAGGAACGTGAATAACTTGGAGAAGGGAGGTTTGGATGTGGAACTGTTAGAGGTGTTGTTCGGAGAGGTGAATGGGCTCAGACTGGTAATTGGAGGGCTTAATATTCATGCTGTATATAAGTATATACTACGTTTGACCATGATGTTAGATAAGAGCCTGACTCGGAGGAGAAAGAGGAGGAGGAGGAGGAGGAAGAGGGGAGAACTGCAAAGGTAGACGGCCATCTTAAGCAGCTATAAGATTTCCTGATAACTCAATATTACAAAACATAGCTATAACGAACACTACTATAGTAAAAACACTCCTTTAGAGTACTATCTGAGATATCAAGTTGGAACCTTGAAGCTGGAGATTGTTTTTTAAGGAATCAGCTTACACCACACCATATAATTATTAACAAGGAGATTTGTGGAGTAGTCAAAGGTGTAGTAAATATTATATGTGAGATTGTAAAGAAAAGGTTATTACCCTCCAAAAGGTACTAATTTGTACACTATTTCAAGTATGATATTTCAACTAGGTATAATATGATAAACCTTATATTCTACAATCTCAAACTGTCCTACTCTCGTTTTGTACATAAGTCAGAGCCTTTCAGCACTAGGACAAAATCGGCAACAACGCAGGAACAAGAATGAGCAAGCAAATCGGTTATCATAAAATAAAAACTTTCTCATCTCTCCTCTTCTTATATATAAAGCATTCAACAGATTTTTTCCGCCCGGTTTGGGGCTTATTTTCCTTTTATAGTAGGACAAACGACGATTGAGGTCCCGAATTGTAGCTTTACAGATATTAGTCATGGTCGCTAACTTTGATATTCTGCTTTTCTTTATACTTTCGAGATGTTTTAAGATCTCCTTTGTTTCTTTTTTCTATTATCATATGGTTTTTAGTTTTTAGTTGCCACAACTTTATCACGATTGCCATGATTTAAGTTAAGTTAGTTAACCAAGAACAGAAAAAAGGCTTGTATTGTAGTTCAATTTCGTGCGGGTGGGGTGATATTATACATATCGTACTTTCCGAGTTATTGATGACTGGAATGTGCACTTATTTATTATACGAGAAAGTCATTCAATTGTGAAGGGGTATTGTGAGCTGGGCTGTGATGATAATAATTATTATCATAGCGGCAGCTCAGATCGCGAGCTTATGTCACCGGCAGGTAAAGTTAAGCTAATCTATGGCGATATCGTAACTCACAATAGCATAGGGCTCAGGACAAGCGGGTTACGTGCGCGCTTGTTAATCCAACGCGTTGTTCGTTCTTGGCATCCTGGTAGACCTTTATCTACTTAACCGTCTACCACCACCCAAAACTTCTTCTTGCTTTCATTGTTTACTTGTTTTTTTCCTCCGCGGAAGGAAGAAGAAGAGTGGCCATAACAACAACAATAACAACTATTTGAGAGATAGTATACGGTACTTTGTCAACATCATCTCATCTCATCTCATCTCCCTATCCATCCCCAATCAATCCAATTCCTACTACTACCGCAGCTATGCCACCCAAACGCCGGGTGCCAGCTCAAACCCTCAGCGCACACATCGAATCTAGTGACGAAGGGAGTGATAAAGTTGAAGGTACATCTCATAATCCATCCACTTAATTATCGTTCAACAATTAACCTACTTGTGCTAGCTACAGCCCTTCCCGAAAATGTCCCCGTAAAACGTTCCAGTAGGAGGGCCGCCGCTACTACTACCACTGCGGCTGAGACGATAATAGTAGCAGGTATGGACAAGAAAGGGAAAAAGTCAACAGCAGCGGCAGCAGGAGGAGGGAGAAAGAAGAAAGCCGCAGTGAATAGAGTCGAAGAACCGACTGAAGATGAAGACGTTCCCGGTGCCGCTGAAGAAGATGACGAAGACGGCGAAGAAGATGAATTGGAAGCTCTGCCAGTAAAGGGTAAGAAGAAGGGGACCACGGCTGGTGGGAAGAAAGCTACAACGACAGCAGCGGCAAAGAAAGCTGCAGCAGCGGCAGCAGTGAAGCCTAAGCCGAAACGTGGAGCTAAGAAGGTTGAAGTTGAAATTGAAGAGGATGATGAAGGAGAGGAAGCGACGGAAGAGGAGGTGGAAGCTCCAGCACCAGTCAAGAAAAGAGGTGGTGGGAGGAAAGCTGTACCGGTGGTGGCTGCTGTTCCAGCCGAAGCGGTAGCAGCACCAATAGTGGAAAAGAAGAAGCGTATGACAAAGAAGGAGAAGGACGCTGCCGCCGCTGCTGCTAAGAAGGCAGAAGCGGAGGAACAAGAGAAGGAGGTGGAGATTGCCGAGACACAGTATACGCCTATGCAGCTTGACAAAGACGCGGTGGATAGTGAGGATGATGTGATGGAAGTTGAAGCGACACCAACGCAAGTCCACTCTGCTCCTGCTGCTGCTTCGAAGAAGGCCGCTGCTGCTACTGTGAAGAAGGCGCGTGCGTCAAAAGCCAAGGGCGGGGCCGCAAAAGCCGCTGAACCTGATGTAGTTGAGGAAGACGATAATGACGATCTATCGCTCCCGGCGAAACCTCCAACTCCCGTCGTCCCAAAGAGGACTGGCCGTGGAGCTGCTAGTAGCGCAGCAGCAGCAACGGCAGAGGCGGGGGGCGCAGGTACCGAGACAGAAGCCTACAAAAATCTCGAAAAGGCCTTCCGCGAATTAGAGACCAAGTATAAAAAACTCGAGTACGTGCGTGAGACAGAGGTTGAGCAGACATTCGCAAGGTATCAGAAGAATGCCGAGAAGAAAGCTAAAGGTTTTCCCCTCCCCTCTAGATCTCCCCTAATACGGGCTAGTACTAAAGATTGCGATAGAAGCGGACAAGATCATCGACTCCCTCCAAACAGACCTAAACGCTCAAGCCCTCTTGTCTAGCGAATCCAAAACCCTCAAAAAGGAACTCGCCGTGAAGAAAGCCGAACTGACGAAATTGCAGGGCAAGGTTCAGGAATTGCAGAGGAGTCTGCAGGAGCAGCAGAATGAAGCTAAAATCTTGTCGGCGAAGTTGATTGTCGCCGAGAATAATAGTAAGCGTAACGCGGTGGCGGTTCCGGGGAGTGCGGTTAAGCCGAAGGGCGGTCTAGGCGGTGCTAGTGGCGGGGGAATGGCGGCCGCGGGACAAGCGGCGGAGGAAGCGTGGATTGCCAAAGTCAAGGAGGAGTTGTTCCAAGACTTGACCGGGCTACTGGTCATGAACGTCAAAAAGGAAGCGCGAAAGACGGTGTTTGAGTGTTTGCAGACTAGTTCTACTGGTGGTTCGTCCCCTCTTCTCCTAATTTCTATATAGGATACAGACATCTGTCTACTTATCCGTAACTAACAAAAAAACCAGTAACAATACACTTCAAACTCCAAGTCCCCGACTCCCTCTCCACCACCGCCTCCTCCTCCTCCAACTCAAGACACCAGCGTAAACCCTCCGTGCCCCCAGACTCCAAGCCTGCAGTGGATGAAGATGAAGATGAGAGTAGGGACGAAATCGTTTACGTCCCCCTGCTAGATCAGCAACGGGATAAAGCCGTCATCGCTGTGCTCCCAGATTACCTGAAGCTCGAGATTGGCTTCAAGAAAGAGCAGATGAGCGACTTTTTTGCAAAGATTACGGCTTTCATGATGAACATGAAGACTAAGCGGGTTCTCGGCGACGATTCCGGAGAAGAGGAGGGTGATGATGACGATGACAATGAGGAGGAGGAGGGGGAGGAGGAGGGCAAAAGCAGGAGGGGTGATTGTGATGACGATGATGATTATGACGAAAAAGTTGGAGATGCTTAGTTAATTGGGGTATGCTATGGATAGGTGGGATTAGATTGGAACACGATATCTTTGTTCGTGTGGGGTGGAATCATTTATTTTTTTTCCCTTCCCTTCCCTTCCTTCACTTTTCTTCCTTGCATAAGAAGCTAGCGCATTGGGGTCTTTTTCTTTTCTTTTTTTTCCCGTCTTTTCGCACCTTTGCATGCTTGTCCGTCCGGCTCTGCATCCAAGAGGGAGGACGGGTGAGACTTTCTATCTCTTCTCCTTCTGGTTAAGTCTGTTAGTCCGCCTTGCATCGAACATCTGAATTTCATTTTTTTTTTCTTTCCTCTAAGGGGAAAAAGTAGAATCCCCCCACAAACTCCGTAGTAGTCCCCGTTCTTACTGGGCCAAATCTCGTAACCAAGTGTACCACCACAAAAAAAGTAATATGCCCGACCAGACCAGACCGTTGGGCCCCCACCTTTCAAGCAGTTACACCGAATTTGGAAGCTCAGAAGATTCGGAATTGACTTGACCTCGCAATGTTTCGCAACTTTGGTTCGTTCATTTAATGACGTGGGTAGGTTATACCCTGCCACTTGGATCCATCCAGCAAGAGGCGAGGGAGTGGGCTCGGTCGGCCTGTTTAGCATTGTATGTCAATTGTAAGGCAGGTAAGGCTAGGTAAGCATGCGCGGTGAGTAAGAAATCACATTGCGAGAGGAATTTTCGAAAGGCAGATCCCGATATTTCCTTTGGTTGAAGGGAGGATTGATCCACCTATCAGTTGGCGCCACTTTATATTTTCTCTCGGAGATCCGCTGTTCACATTTTTCTTCCCTTCCTTTTTTCTTTTTTCTTTCTTTCTTTCCTCTTTCCCAGCCAAATCTGGCCACCAAATTTCGAAGGAAGGGATTGATTATTGTGACTATGGTGATTGTGATGATAGTGGTGATGGGGATGAATTCCTCAGGTACTTTCGGGGGGTAAAAAAGGGATGCTGTAAATGCGCCAAACGTAGGAGAATAGTGCAATTCATCTTCGCCCTGAACACGATGTCCGGGATAGTTGCCGTTAGCTTGTGCTGGTTGAAAATGTCTTTTTTTTTGATTGCTGGCAACTTGGGTGGCTTCAGGGGTGACGATTAGTCCTCTTGCTATGCCAGTCGAACGGCCTTGCAGTCGGTATCTGAGCTTCGATTGGGGAGCTGGCCGTTCCGGGACATAATTAGTCGGTGTATATCTGGTGATGTACAGTATATACTGTGCAGTACAGTTCTCGCGCTTGCTGTCGGCGGTGGGGCTCTCTGTGACCGGCGAGCGTGTAAAATTGCCTTGCTCCGCATTTATTCGAGGATCTTGGCTGGCAGAAAATACGATCATGTGGTTACTATTGGGAGATTTGAGAACCTCAGGTTACTTGATAAAACCTATCATGCATTCCCATATCCGATGGGGTAAGCGCGAATCCATTGGGCAATCCAATCCAGGTGCGTGCTAATGGAACCCATACCCCACTACCAACGTGTGCTTTTGCTGGAGGTGATGTCGGCATCTCTGGGTAGCTGCTGTGGTAGTCGCACCCGAGGGGTAGTTTTCTTCGTACGATAATATGTATCTCGTTCAGACGGCGTTATAGATCGGAGACGGGATCCCACGTTATCTCACCGAAGCCATGCGCAGCCACCACGAAGTCGCATCAGCAGAGAAGGCGCTCCTATCGATGTGATCGACTGGAGCAGGCTGCCACGGGGACTGAAGGGTTAGTAATGTGCTTGGCTGCTGGGAGAGACTTGGACTTCGACGATGGTTTCCCGAATTGACAACGGTCGATGTTTACTCGTGGGGTTGTCTTAGGACGCCACAGGGATTTACGGGTACCCCGCCGAAACCCGATAGAGCTGAAGAGGAGACGCGGGAAGTCTCCTTTCTCCGGAAGCCTGGTGTTTTCGCGATAGTAGATGACAGAGTTTCTGTGTCCTTTGAGAGTGGGTCGGCCTCCACGCTCCCCTGACTCGCCAGCGCTGCTTTGCCGAGGGGTTCTGTTCTCATGTAAAATCGGGAGCTTGACATTGATTTCGGGTTGATTCTTGCACTGGGCGTACTTCTTCGTGGCCTGGACGACAGGAGAAAAGGCGGGCACAGGCCGTTATACCTTCAGACTACTCTAAGTCGTTCTGAGGGGTAGATGCCTTGTGATTCGCTGATTTCTAGGTTTCTAACTGGTCGATAACAAAATCACAATCTTGCGCTATCAGCTTTCTAGATAGCCAAGATTGCAACTTGAGGTGTTTGTTAGACATGTTCAGATGGAATCGATACCTGTAACCAGGCCATACCCGCCCCGCGCTTGTATCGAGTGATCTAGTATGATTCCGCTTGAAAGTAAATGTTGGCCTGAGATCAGTGAGGGAAAAATATCAGACTCTGGAAGGCCCCAAACATACAGCACGTTCAGCTCCTCAGAGCGCAGCTAAGACTCCATCCTGGGGACCCCTAATCCATGTGTGCAAGCAGGAGCTCCTTGGGCTGGCAGCAACCCGAATAGATACCATGCCGAGTGAGAACCTATGGCGTCACTAGAAATGCAGCGTCAGGATAATTTGAATGGGATGTGCTGTAAGGCGATGCCACCCGGTCCTAACCCCCACGTGTGCCCCCACGTAGGGTTCGGTCAGCCTGCTAGTGCTTCCAAACATGCAACGTCAATACGGTTTCGGAAACGACGATAAGTGTGTTTCAGGTGGGGAATGCTACCAATGAAAATTGTCACCATTTGATACTTTTTCGGTTATCTTTCCGTGCTCTAGATTCTGAGGAAGGGGCTAAATGGCTTGTCATTCGTCTCGATGCGCAATGAATCTTATGATAAACGGACATTGTTCAACAAAACTAGCATGTGAGAAAGTCTTTAGATAAATTCAAACGGGGGGCGAGAACTACTCGTAATTGAACAACCTTTGTGAACACGGCTGCTGTTGCATACCGCTGGAGTTCAGCTTTTTTGCTTGGATCCTGGGGGCATGCAATAGTGGTTGTGATCACAAACGTCGTTCAATTACGAGTACTTGAGTGCCGGTAGCGTGGCTAAGGAAACCATGGAAATACTCCGACAAGAGAAGGGGGTGGGGGCTTACGACCTCAGCGATATTCTTCTGTATTCGGATTGGTTCGGTACTTTACTGAATATTAGAACAAGCTTGGTAACTTTAGGTGACACCAAAGTACCGGTATAGCTTTTCTTGGTGACCTACTGGCTCTCCGTGGAAATATCGTGGCGTATAGGGGTGTTGTTTTCAGGGATATGTTATTGCTTGGTGCTGGGATTCGGTAGGTGTGAGCGATCTCGAATCGCAGCAAAGGTTTTATGTGTTTTTGTTCGATTTGGTGCCTCATGTTAGGCCAGTAGCATCTCTGAAATGTGCACCCCACGCCTAAAGAGACTGATGGCAGGCTGCCGGCCGCTCACTGATAGGCAGAAATAATCTTGAGGAACTGCATTCCAACTCCAGCTTTCATGTTTCGTTTGACATATTTCCTGGCTCCATTCTCGGGAATAGTAGTTTGGAGATGAGTTTGAATTTTGCCTGGCTCTTCCCACCATATTTTCAAAGGTACAAACCTTCAATCCGAAAAATGTTTCTTGCATGATAGTGAAACTACAGCTCATACCGCAAGTATCAATACATATGATAAACAAATTGTGATCTATCCATGATGCTGGCCTGGGATCACATTTGGCGTATCCGACTAGTGGATTAGACTTTGCAAATGCCTGACCCATTGGGAAGACCCTGTGAATGGAGCAGTAGAATTGCATTAGCGATGTTGAAACAATGGAGACAATGTGTAAGTGCTGCCAGTGGAACGATTGCGTTGTACAGTACAGATACTGTTCAAACCCTAAGAACCTTCAAAATAGGTCAATGGCCCATGCCCTGGAACCTGATTGGAGGGGAAAGCGGGAGTCCCGTGACTTTCAACGTGAATGATAGCCGCATTAGGGATCGTTGTTACCAAACTTGAGCCTTGGATGTGACTGTTTTGTTGTATTCCCCGGGCCAGGCGACCGGTGGTTGAACATATGAGGAATTAAGGGTGGAATGATTGCTCCTCGCTTCTCATTCCATGTTAAGTGCCTGCAGGCTAGGGCTTAGCCAATGTGTGATCTGGAGATGACGATCTTAGATCGACCAAAGGCAACGCATCTTGGGTGTCATGGCACCACGATTGCGTTATTAACCGAGTCAACGACCTTGTTCCTTGCACGAATTTATTCTCACCCTGAGACACCTTCTTGTGTTGCTTCTGTCTCTTTAATCTTTATCTTTAATCTTTGTGTTCTCTCTCCCCTTCGCTCTAATGTCTGCTGGCGAGTTGTAATAAAACTAGATCTCGATACGGGGGGGGGGG
>QOVD01000115.1:0-49551 GCA_003521225.1 Tuber microsphaerosporum | reverse complement strand
TGAGAGTTGACCGGAAGAGGGGAGTGACTTGTGAGTAGGATGAGGAGGTAGACAGGAGGGAGGGGTGGTTAGAGAATATTGCTAGTGCAAATTTGGTTCATCCATTCTGTCCAAAACGTGGCCGTGTGTTGCTTCGAACTAGAGCTGCATACTGACCACAGACAGAGACCTAGTCCTGGTAGGTTAGAAGATGCCCCTCATTTTTTTCATTTTCATTTTTTCCTTTTCCTTTCCCACCCCAAGGCTAGTGATGATGATGCCTATGATGCCCACGATGGTGATGATGTTTGTTTGGTAGGGAGGAAAGTGGGGGTTCATAGTTCCATTGCCCTATGGGAGAACGGCAGGAGAGGACCGGAGGCAGGAGGGGGGCAGATAGAGGGCTGAAGTGGGATTGCTTTCCATCCCCGGGCCCGCGTGTGCTTTTTTTTTTCCTCCTACCGTGGCATCCACTCGAGTTAGTTTAGATATCGGGAGCTCTCCCCAGAAAGAAAAAGGAACTGGAGATGCTCAGCCCAGAGGTTTGAAAGGGGAAGAAAGATAGTAAAAAAGAACCAACTATCTGCTGCCAGAGGAACTCACCCCCCCGGATCACCCTTCTCCGTGTTGATTTAAAGTCTTTTTTTCTACAGGAAGGTGGAATATACCATCGTCAGTCCTTAGATTTTTTTTCTCGGCATTATTGTTTCAACCATTACATATTGCCTTCGCCGACCTGTCTCTCTAGGAATCGAAAGTCTACTGCCGGAGCTCGACTGACATAGGCCTGTTTTTCCTCACTCCCCGAGACATCTTGTGTGAACTGGATATCCTTAGAGCAACTAATACAACTGAGGCGACTCGTGCTCCCCGAGAGAGAGCGTCGTTGTTCTTCTAGCCTTTTTATGGTTCCTCCTCCAACCTCTTGACTTTTTTCTCATATTTAAATCCTTCTGCGGAAAGGGAAGATAAAGCTTCGATCCCGATCTCGTCACCGAAAAGGATGCCGTTTTCCCATCACAGTCATTCAGGTCAGTTCTGTCTGCATGCACAAGATACTCTTGAGCAAATGATAGAGGCGGCTATTGCCAAGGGTATGATCGTTTTCTCGTTGACCGAGCACATGCCCCGAGACTGTGTGGAGGATCTGTATCCCGAAGAGGTAGGCTCTCTTTTTTTATTCCAGTTTACAGTCCTTTACTTTTTCCGGCATATGGGAAAAAAAGAAAGCCAAAAAGAATCACAAGAATTTCTTTACTTCGCATCTAATAATTCCTTTTCCTCTACCCTTCCATCCTTACCCTTATTTTTCTTGAGGGAAAGGCGCATGCACCTTTCCCCGAATAAGATATAGAGATGTCTCAAGTGGTGTGCTGACCAGGATTTTGGGCCTCCAATGACAGACTGCTGCCCACCAGACAACCTTTGACCTTTTCACAAACTTCAGAAATTATTACGACGCCGCACTTCGGTTACGTGCGAGATACCAGCACAGGATCCATCTCCTCGTTGGCTTCGAGGTCGATTACATCCGGCCTTCATCAATTCCTCTCATCAGGAATCTGCAGGCAATTTATAAATTCGACTTCTTTGTCGGATCTGTTCACCATGTCAATACTATCCCGATTGACTTTGATAGGCAAATGTACCTGAGAGCTCTTGAGAGCGTAGGTGGTACCGAGGATAAGCTATTCGAAGCATACTTTGATGCCCAATACGAAATGCTTAGGCGGCTCAGACCCGCTGTTGTGGGTCACTGGGACCTGATAAGGCTGTTTAGCGAGAACCCAACTAAGCCTTTGGTTGAGTATGGTTCCGGTGTGTGGAAAAAAGTTGAGAGGAATGTCGATTTTGTCCTCAACTACCGTGGTCTTACAGAATTAAATTCCGCCAGTTTTAGAAAAGGCTGGGATGAGCCATACCCCAGGAGGGACTTGGCTGAGGTCAGTATTATTGTTTCATTTGAGGTATATCTCGAGGGTTTTCTAATACTTTTGTGATTAGCTTGTCATGGCCGGTGGTGGTAGATTCACCATATCCGACGATAGCCACTGCGTCTCACAAGTCGGCCTTAATTATAATCGGCTCTTGGGCTACATCAGGGATATAGGCCTTCAAGAGGTCCATTATCTGGAGAAACTCCCCATGGGTGAAATGGCCGTCGACGTCCTTGATGCTTGCGCCGTGCGGAGCCTGACTGTGGACCAGCTGGCCCAAGAGAGGTTCTGGGAGCTTTGAGTTGTCTATCATTGCTCTTGTCACGTTTTCCTTATGCCCAAGATTTATTGTTTTTTTTTGTCTGCCGGCGTGGGATACCGTGTTTTCGCTACCTCTTAGACCGATCTTCCTGCGTGTGCTTTTTATACTAGCAAGTTTAATCCCTACATTATTATTTTCATATGTCATCCTCTACCTCATCTTCAAGAAGGAAAACTGGACCACTGGCGTTTTTTTTTTGAACTTCCCATGGCCCCCACAGCGTCTGCCTTGCAGAGCTATTATTACCTTGTATGAAAATATGCTATTCTTCTCCTTTTCTTTTTTCCCCCTTATTTCCCCCTTCCAACTGTTAAATCCTTAAGTTATATTCGCCTTTTATCACCTGATTTTTTTCCCTTTCATTCATGTACGTCTTCTGCGCCCCCCCGCCCCCCCTAAGTCCTTACTTTTTGTACCTTAGAGTTATATTCACTGCTTCCCCCATAACCAGGTATTAGGATCTACTTAAGGACGCCCCAGCCGTTAAATTTAGCTTGCAGATGACATTGCAGCTGTTACACCAGGCAGTTGATTTACTAAGTTAGTACCTTCCATACCGGTAGATGATTAGGGAATTTGCCAAGGACTTTGGATGTGAGACAAATGTGGTTCTGGACAAACCAGATCGCAAGGGTTCGACTCAGGGTAAACCTCTTGGATACTATGCGCTTAGCGGGAAACCCTTTTAGATACCATCCACTGGGAAATATACTATTGGGGAAGTGAAACCTTTGCATAAAATCACAATTTTCTTTGGCCCATCATAAAACAATGAGGAAAAAATAAAAAATGAACGCACTTGATTGTTATACCCCTGTATTTTTTTCCACCCTCAGAAAGGCTTTCTGTGTGCTGGTCTGCTCTCACTTAAAAAGTGGCATGGTTTGGGTGGTTTGTTACATCAAGAATCCCAAGAAAAGTGCTAAACAGCTCCACCAACCGGTATCACCCTGTTCGTCTTAAGAAATCGTAGGGAAATATTAGGGGAAATACCAGGAGAGTTCGAGTGTCATACTTCCTTATTTTTTTTCTGTGACTTTCTTTCATTCCTTTGCATTGCTTGTAAAAAAAAAGAACACACCTACATTGAAAAGAACACACCTGCATTGCAATGAACAAAATATTTACGCAATCTTGCCTGTCTTTTTATCCTTCAAGGGTTTCACTTTTTCAATGGTATGTTTCCCAGCTGATGGTATCCAATGGGTTTACACGCCCAGCTTAGGATCCTTACTATTTGGGCAGACTTGCATAGCGGTCGCTCGGGATGGTTTCACACTTTGCGCCTGTAACATGATAGGAGGGAAAGGAGGATGGATATCATCGCGAGGCTCTTCTGGTGCGTAGAGAAGCATTAGTGAAGAGAATGAAGAAGTTTCCGGGGCACCTAAATAGAAGTGTGGCGGTGGGCACCTGAGATCAGCGCATAGGTATTATAATTATCATTGTCTACAAATGATAGTGCCATACAGAAGAGTTGGCTTGGCAGAAACTGAGTTTTGGGCAATTCGAAATCTTGCGATCTCGACGAACACTGCCCTTGTCGAAAACCCGAGAGTCTAGAACCAAAGAGGAGTACCTTCCGAGGACTTATATACAGTGATATCTTTCCAAATATTTAGCTATGATTGGCTGAAAACCTTTGGGGGTTGCGGATGTGCTAGTCTTTGATCGAGTGCTCGGCATCGTACCTAGATGGGTCCGCGGGGGGGTGACTGACGGGATACTATCTCCCAGGTGTGGCATTGGCTAAGTGCGGTGTACTGCCTGATTAAGGGTCCATGATTACCGGTGTGGTGCCGGAGACGATAGTGAGGAAGTGTGTAACCCACCCCCCGGCAATAGGGTGGCTTATGCGCAAAGATTGACACCATCGCAAGTATGAGTTCAAAACAGTCTGGTCGGCTGCCTTCTGCCAATCAAAGAAATTGAAGTGGCGGGGGTTACAGACCTCCCTCCCTCCACGGCTTCTGGGCCTACAGCTTGTCTGCCAGGCAAGCATCACAACTAAAGGCGACGCATGTATACATTCCATGCCAACCCAAGCTAAAGCCCCCAACCCGATTCGCAAGAAAGGAGTCAAAACGCTACCTCCTCCAAAAATCTCTAGTGTACTGGTACGTGAAAGGGGGAAAAAAACGAACCGCCTAGCTTATCTTGCGGGAAGTCCTCCCCAAAAAAACATATGCATACCATGCCTGCCATGCCTGCCGCAGGAACACTCCTCTCCCTAGACCTCTACTCGGAAACTCAAAAAAAAAAAAAAACTCCTAAAACCACATCCACCCAATCACCCCTCCCGACGAAAAGCCCAAGAGTCAACGGGCCGGGGGGGCCGGGTACACGCATGCATCAACGGCCCGACACATACCACACGGAACATCCCCGGAGCACCCACTAAGTTAGCTTATTTAGACGTAAGATTGCGCGCAAAAGTGATGTGGCGATGGGGGAGTCTTCCTAGTGAGTGATAGAGATGAATGTAACTCCCTGGAGTATGTGAGGTTGACCGAGTGATGGGTGGTGGTTGGAGTTTAGTTCAATGTTTTTCTACTTTTGTTTTCTATATAAGAGAGTTGTTTAGATTAGTAGATGAGGAGGTAGCGCAAAGGATGGCTCTTCATTATTTATTTATTTATTTTTTAAAAAAGAATGAGTGGAAGTGCTGAGCGATGTTTGTGATTTAGTAGGGTTGGTTGTTAGGTTAACTTATTACTACTCGTACTTTGGTTACATATAATAATAATATTATATTGAAGTTTGCGAGGATGAGCTATTGTCTTGTATGGTGATAAAAACTAATACCATAGCTTGGACAATTGTTTGTTCCCCCACCCCCACCCCCCCCTCCCCGATTAGCGTTCTCACTGATCCGCGCGGGTATGATAAGAATCCCGTTCTATGATAACAGGCTCGGGAAACTAAGGATGCTGGATCAGTATATAACCTCAGGGCTCACCTGCCGACATCCCGACTCCCCATGGCCAGCCGAACGCACTGAGTGTACACTCCAAACAAGGCGTAGGGATTGAGATGAGAGCCGCCTAGATGTAATTTATACCAGTATAACCGTAACTATGCCACATTCCTATGGTTGCTCCAGGTCCAGCCCTCCTAATACCCAGGAGAGCGCGGGTATACATACTGTCGAGGCCCTGAACCCTGTATTCCGATTTTAATTTCTAGCTTGGCATAGACCATCAGTAAGTTAAAATGGTGATTTCTCTTGGTCTTCACGCTTTTATGTACAGTAGGGGCACAAACTTGTTTGAATCAACTTTATCGGTGACAGGGGTGGGGGGATATGAAGTTAATGGCTTAACGGTATGCTGTGAGTTATAGTGTTTCTCTCTGCAGGATCTGTGTTTGTGTTCTGTAGACCATTTTACGAGGATACTCGATAGCGAGTGAGCGTCCATGATTTTTCAATTAAGCACGCATCGAGTAGGTAGCCCCGGTAATACAGTGAGATAAGTTCACAGGGGTTGGGTGTTGATTTCAAAGTTTATGTCTACACCCCCTTCCTCCCCGCCGGAATGCACGGCACAAATCACCAAATCTAGAACAACGAGTGATATTAAATGATTCACAAAAAGTACCGAGAATCCCCAAACTTAAAAACAATTGCCTTTATCTAATATCAAGCGAGCTTTTAGCTTTCTATTCAATCCCAGATCTGTAGGTTCCTCAACACGCATCCCTCAGAAGAGCTTCTAGCTACCAGCTTTCCGACAACAAACGCGTTCTCGCCCTCTGCCTCAAGCATCGCGAGAACCCGCTTCTGTTCTATCGCAGACACAACAATCACAAAACCAAGGCCGGTGTTCCACGTTCTTCCGAACTCAGACGAAGCAATATTTCCAGCCCGCTTGAGCCACTTGAACAACGGGGATAGAGGCCATGTCGAGACATCAACTTCTGCAGTCAAGTGATCAGGCAGCATTCGGGGAATATTTTCCGTCAGACCACCACCGGTAATATGTGCCATCCCTTTAATAAGGCCTTTGCTGGACAGCTTCAAGAGTGGCCTAACGTAGATTCTTGTCGGGATCAGAAATTCCTCGCCGATAGTAGTGGCGCTATTCCATGGGGCAGGAGCGCTCAAGTCTAGGTTGTGCTTCTCGACAATCTTGCGGATTAGAGAGTACCCGTTGGAGTGTACCCCGTTTGATGCGACGCCCACGAGGAGGTCGCCCTCAGTCATGTCCTTCAGTTTTGGTAAGAGATTCTCTCGCTTCACAGCGCCAATTGCACAACCAGCGGCATCGTAATCACCTGGAGCGTACATCCCAGGCATTTCGGCAGTCTCGCCGCCGATAAGAGCGCAGTTAGCTTGCTTGCAGCCTTCAGCAACACCTTCAATGAATTCGGCAGCTTGCTCAACGTTAAGCTTGCTTGTGGAATAGTAATCAAGGAAGAATAGTGAGGCCGCTCCCTGTGCGAGGAGGTCATTGACACTCATAGCTACAAGGTCGATACCTGAAGGGTGTCAGAGAGCAAGCTTAACATAAACATTTATATTACTCACCTACGGAGTGGTGCTTGTTGAGTGCGCAGGCAATCTTGAGTTTTGTTCCAACACCATCAATTCCAGCAACCAATAATGCGTCCTCGTACCCAGCAGCTTTCAGATCATAAAGACCGCCAAAACCACCGATCTCTGCATCAGTCCCGGCCGTTCTCGTTGAACGCACTGCGTTTTTGATTCTTTGGACAAGGGCATTGCCGGTGTCTATAGATACGCCAGAACTGGCATAGGTCATGGCCTCCATTGGTGCTACCTGCTTAAAGGCCCTTGAAGGGGTTTAGCTAAATTTAGCGATTAAGTGATATTGAAAAGAAGCTGTACCTATGAGCGATATCTTTTCGGTAAAACATATCTTCGAAATTAATAGCTTTCATTCCCTCATAAGCTTTCCCGACCGCATCCTCCAGGGTATCAGCGGTCGCCGAAGTTGCTATCACTCGCCCTCCGCTAGAGTAGACCTTTCCATCCTTTAATAAAGTTCCCGCATGGAATATATTTGTATCTACTTAGATTAGTTAAGTCAGGCAACTTGATACCCTCAGAGCAAACCTTCCGCAACTAAACCCAACCTAATTTCCTTTCCTTTGGCGTATGACCCAGGATATCCGCCCGCGGCAGCAACGACAGTTGCTCCAAAGCCAGGGTTGATCTTGACCTTTACCCCGTCAAGATGTCCATTCGCAGCAGCTAGCAGCACTTCCGCAAAATCTGTGTCATCGCTAATCAAGGGCAGAACAGTTTGTGTCTCCGGATCACCAAATCTGACATTGTACTCTAGCACTTTGGGTCCGCTCTTGGTCATCATCAGGCCAGTAAACAGCATCCCCCTGAAAGGGTATCCTTCACGCCTCATTCCGTCAACTGTTGGCTGCAAAACTGTTTTGTGCACCTCATCGATAACGGCCTGCGGGGCAATGCGGGTTGGAGCATAGCATCCCATACCACCGGTATTAGGACCTTGATCACCATCAAATATTCTCTTGTGATCTTGGGCTGGCGGAAGTGATATCGCAGTGTAACCATCGCTAAATGTCAAAATACTCAACTCGTCTCCCTCTAAAAATTCTTCAATGACTACTTCATCTCCTGCAAATTTGTGTTAGATGTGACTACATACTGAGAAGGCGCTGTATAAAGTTACCTGCAGTTCCAAACTCCTTGTTTACCATCATTTCTTTTAGTGCAGCTAGGGCTTCTTCTTTCGATGTTGGGATGATAACACCTTTCCCTGCGGCCAGACCGGAAGCTTTAATCACAACATTATGGTTCAGTTTCTCAAGGTATGCCTTAGCCTCCTCGTAAACGGTGAAGTTACGATATTCGGCAGTAGGAATATTGTGCCTCCGCATAAAGTCCTTGGAAAAGGCTTTCGAACCCTCCATACGGGCAGCTTCTTTTGAAGGTCCAAAACATGGGATACCAACTTTCTCCGAATAGCTGTCAGGAATAGTCTCAAACATAGCCTTAAAGTTTTGAGTAATACCTTTGCGGAAATAGCCCTCAATTCCACCAACCAGAGGCGCCTCTGGGCCAGGCACGACAAGGTCTATACCGCTCTTCGTCGCAAATTCGACTAAAGCAGTGAAATTTCCAACGCCAATGTCGATATTGGAAACTTTTTTCATTCCATGAGCAGTCCCTCCATTTCCTGAGAAAAAAAATTAACGAAATCCCCAATCTAAAAATCGCATCCGGAAGGAAACCCACCAGGAGCAACGTAGATTGCCTCTGCCTTGGGGGATTGAGAGAGCTTCCATGCCAAAGCGTGCTCCCTACCTCCAGAACCCACAACGAG
Source organism: Tuber microsphaerosporum (assembly GCA_003521225.1). Lineage (NCBI taxonomy): Eukaryota > Fungi > Ascomycota > Pezizomycetes > Pezizales > Tuberaceae > Tuber > Tuber microsphaerosporum. Next base: position 40,990 of record QOVD01000115.1, on the reverse strand, counting down.
GATCTTCATGGTTTCGGGGTCGCTGGAATTCGAGATTTGTGTTTGCGAAGAACCTTTTTTTTTTTCGCTAAGAAAAAAATTAGTCCCTTGCATCTGATGTGCCCCACTGCGGGGTGGTTTTTTTCTTATCGAACTGCCGAGACTGTTTAAATCTTATCTTATCTGGCATCTCTTTGCCAATTGTTTGGTTGCACTGTTCCAACAGCCGCGTCCCAATTATTGTAGATGCCCTTCGGAAGGCTTTTTAAGGATGGGAAAGACAAGCGCTCAGCTTAGTTAAACAATAAATCGCAAAAGACTACAAGTGCGAGTACAAAATCTATTGCAAGCTGTGACACTAAGTCAGCCGCTGGCAAATGCCTTACATAAGCCGATGACATAGGGCCCACCTCGAATCGACCAACGCATTCACCCCACCACCACCACACTCAGCTTCAAGCAAATCCACCATCTGGAAACAAAGTTCTCGTATTTGCCTCAATAATGGCGTCCAAAAACATTGAAAAGACCAGAGCTAGGCTAGAGAAGAAGTTTGTCCAGCGTGCCTATCTGATATTTTTTTATTTTTCATATTTCTTCTAACCAAGCTCATAGAATCGAGGAGGGCGCCTACTACGAAGCCCACCAGCAGCTACGAGTCGTCTCTCAAAGGTACATCAAAGCACATAACTATGACGCCGCCATCGATATTCTTTGCTCGGGTGCAGAAGCTCTTTTGAAGGCTGGTCAAGGTGGCAGTGGGTGTGATTTATGTCTGATGTTGGTTGAAGTGTACAAGGCTGGTAGTGTCACACCATCTGCTACTTCTCGGGGTACGTTGGACGCATTTCCTCTCTATTGGTATTTATTGGCTACTATTTAGCCAGTTCACACTCCCGGGTACTAATTTTTTTGATGCACATCTAGCAAGGTTGATACAACTGATAAGTCTCATCTCTCCGGAGGAGCCGAGCAGGAAACGGTTTATCAATGAAGTGATAGCGTACGCATGAAGTATTTGTTATTTTATTCTACCGATAGGTCGAATAGCTCACATCTGACTTACTCTTGCATTACTGTAGGTGGTCTGCAAAGCACGGCGAATATCCAGCTGGCGATCCTGAGCTTCATCATTTCATCGGGACACTCTTAGCTCAGGGTATGCATATGCGCACCAATCCTTTCATGATAAGCGTTAAAAGTACTAATCTTTATCACAATAGAGGACAACACATATGAAGCAGAGAAGCATCTAGCTGTCGGGACAAAGGAGAGTACGGAAATCTTTGCTGACATGCTGTACGATTGGTATACGGAGGACGAACCCCATACAGCCCCCATCTATGCGGCTCGAGCTGTCTTCCCATACCTGCTCATTGGTAACCTAAGAGATGCTACGCGCCTGTTGACGATTTTCACACGCAAGTTGATCGAAAACAACACCTCTCTTGCCATTCAGGGAGTCCAAACCGCTTCCGTTGATGTCAAAGTTATACCCTCATTGCCGCTCTTGAATTTCTTGAACCTTCTCCTTCTAGCCTGTCAGACAGGCGGACAAGACATGTTCCGTACTCTCAAGTCCCATTACAGCAACAACCTCAAGGAGGCACCGCACTGGGATGAGGTGAACTACCTGTCCCCCAACTCCCGACCAGCGCACTAACGATTGAACTTCTCGCAGGCACTGGAACAGATCGGGGAGATTTACTTCGGAATTCAGGTCAGAAGACCTGCCAGCATCTTTGACATGATGGGCAGTATGTTCGGAGGAGCCCCCAATGCCGCCCCGCAATCGCGTCAAATAGCGCCCGAACAGCCGTTTGTTGACCTTGATTAGAGTAGCAACAATAAAAAAATATAAAATGATAATTGAAATTTCGATGGTATAGTCGACCCAAACGCCTTGCTAATGCACCAGGGGAGGAAGTGGGATGTAACAACAAAACGCCGTGCATAAGAATGAATGTGAAGCTAAAAGAGAAAGCCTGCCCGTCCATCTCCAGTTGAAACTATGCCTCATCCTCCGCCTCGTACATCCAGTTGTCCTGTTGTAACGACAGAACCTTCATTCGCAGAAGCTCTAGATACAAACGTCAGTCAAGAACATAAAGAGTGAAAGTCAAAGGGCAAAATGCCTGGCAGCCGCTTAGTTATATCAACGTTGTGTCTCCCAACGGCTCTGTGTTGCTCAACCACTATTTTGCGATCAGACACCCCAAATTAGCACTCAATCATTCCCCCCCTAAAGAGAAAAAGAAGAAAAAAAGAATCCCCCTACATTCCCTCTCAATCCCCTGCAGCCCCAAATGCTCATGCATCCCAACCACAGGCGGAGCCTCAATGTCAAAAGTCCCATCCGACTTCCTAACAATAATACTCTCACTCCCGCTCACATTCCCCACCGAGTCGTCCTCCTCCCCACCACCACCACCACCTCCTCCTCCTCCTCCTCCCAGTCCAGAGGAAGCAGACGACGAAGTAGTAGAAGCGTTATCCATCCCAGTATTAGCCGTAGACCGACTCAACGAGCGAAATAGTGTCCGACGGACGTCAGCGGATTTAGACCTGTGATGTGTCGAGCGCGATGCCATGTTTATTAATATATTTTTTAAAGCTTTTTTCCGTTCGGTTATTGTTCTGGCGTTTGTTATGAATATTTATTTTCGGGAATAAAAACTCGAAGCATGCGGTACTGTAAAGGTAAAGGGGGCCCGACAGCCAAAACATTGAACTTGGGGGGGTGGCCGAGACAGCGAGCGAGCGAGAAAGCGGCGGTGGTCCTATCGTACTGTAAATTACTTGCTCGCTTGCTTGCTTGCTATTCCTAGGTTTGCCGCAGAGCCGCAATATTTCGGAGAGAAAATACCGGTAAACTACCGTAGGTTTGGTTGCACCCCTGCACAAGCACGGGAGCGCCCCTCCGAAGCTTAGCGTTCTCACCGCTACACCCTACAAGCGTACCCTAGGATCCGTACATTTTTTCCACACAACGACACTAAAATAATTTCCGGTTGTTCCACCTTCAAGACCACCGATCACACCAGCCAAACAACTCGAGCAACACGCTAAGGATCAATTCCTCCAACACACAACATAAATTGGCAAGATGAGTGGCAGAGGGGGATTCCGTGGCGGTGGTCGAGGCGGGGGCGGGTTTACACCAAGGGGAGGTGCGTCCGGCGGGAGGGGTGGGTTCGGTTCACGAGGTGGGATATTCCACAAATATCCGATGAGTTAGCCGTAGTTGCGAATAGTGCTTGATGCTAATACATCCATTCAATAACAGGTGGTCGCGGAGGTTTCTCGGGGCCAACGGGGCCCCCGGATAGCGTTCTTGGTACATATATTCCTTTGTTTCTCTCTGCACCAAGTCTCGATTTGTGTTTGGAAGAAAAAGAAGAAAAAAACTGACGAAATTGATTATACGCGGGTGGCAGCAATGGGCTCCTTCATTCACGCTTGCGAAGGCGAGATCGTGTGCCAATCCACCAATACTAAGATCCCCTACTTCAACGCTCCAATCTACCTCGAGAATAAGTCTCAGATCGGAAAAGTGGACGAGATCCTCGGCCCATTGAATCAGGTCTTCTTCACTATCAAGCCGCAGGAAGGCATTGTGGCTAGCTCTTTCAAAGAGGGTGACAAGTTCTATATCGGGGGTGACAAGTTGCTGCCGCTTGAGAGGTAAGGGTTGGCTAGCTTCTGCTGGATTGACCAAGGCCGGCTAATTGATCGGGGTGGTGGTAGGTTCTTGCCTAAGCCGAAGGTCGTGGGGCCCAAGGGGCCGAAGCCTGCGAGAGGAGGACGAGGCGGCGCTCGTGGCACTCCGAGAGGTGCACGGGGTGCCCCTCGGGGTGGAAATAGAGGTGGGCGTGGAGGAGGCGGATTCAGTCGCGGAGGGGGAAGTGGAGGCTTCAGTCGTGGAGGTGGCCGTGGCGGTAGTGGGTTCACTCCCCGCGGAGGCCGGGGGGGATTTACTCCCCGGGGGCGCGGCAGAGGCTAATTTCACTTTACTTTCTACCAATGAATTTTCTTTTTATGAAGCTCTATACTATATAAAAGTTTCGCGTCTGGATTTCCTCTCCGTATTCAGTAATGCACAAGGGCCTACTGAAATTGATACCAGAAGCATATATCTCCAAAACTACCGAATTTCAGAAGTTTAGATCAATGGGCTTCATTTTTTGGACATAATTTACTTTATTGCGCGGGAGGCGTGGTAGAAGTGGCTGCAGCCGTGGAGTGCTCTAGAGAGTAATTCCAGGAGTCCGGGACCCCAAAGTGCTTGGTTTGAGGCTCCAAGTTTCGACTCGAAACGGAGGCACTTTCAGCCAGGGGAGCGGGTGGCTAGTAGTCAGTTCCTGACATTTGCATGCCATATATCATACAAAGCGAGAGGAGACTTTGATAATTCAATCAAATATTAGACAAGTGTTAGTAAATAGATCAAAAATAATAATTTAGTATTAATAAGAGAAGAGCTTACGGGAAGTATATACCAAAAACACCGACTCCAGGAAAACTGAACGCCGCCACACTCTGCGAGGAGAAAAGAGACAATTGGCAGGACCGATGAAACCAACTGCGAGAGAGAAACAAACCCAGTTCCCAAAATTGGGATAGACGCCTCAAAGGAAGGAAAGCTGAAGATACCCACGTCACCTCCTGTGCCCCCCACCCCGCCTACCGAACCTGATGCTTGTAGGAACAAGTTTTAGACTTGACATTGTGAGCACCATATCATCCATTTCTACCTCTTTGTTCTTCGCTTTTTGAACGTTTTTTAATCCCTCCCCTTCCTGTGCCTGCTGATATGTTTCATCAGCAGCAGCTCCAGTTGTCGCCACTGGCTTGCCGTTAGCTTTTGATAGTCGCTTCGACTCTGCCTTGCGGACATCATTGGCAGAACGAAACTTATCCCTCCCCCCAGCAGTCGAAGCTTCCCCTTCTGTAAAGGTTTGAGGTGGCGAGTGTTTTCGAGTAAGAAGGGAAGTGCATTTGTCTATGCCCCGTTTAACGATATCCCAGTTGTATTCCTATATTATGTCAGCATCCCCCTTGAAATAAAAGGAGGGGGCAAGACCTTTGGGAAATGATGTTTGTCGATCAAATGCATTCGTCTCTTTTGCGGAGTGCTGCAAAACCTGACACATCCTTCTACAAAGCACGCATACTAGGGGCAGCATCAGTACCTATCCTGCTATAAAAAAAGGACAGAGGTTCAATACATACAGTCTTGTCACCACGCTCACGCTTAAGCTCTGTTAGCGGATCGTGGTTCTCAGCGATATGCAGATCCAAAAACCTCAGAGACGGAAAATTCCGACCGCATTCATGACACCGGTTTGAATGGGTTTGGATATAATGGGTTTCAAACTGCTCGTGAGAAGCAAAAGGTTTCCCTGAGCAATTTGGCGGAAGAAAACAGCTGATTGAAGGCGTTTGCTCATTGCTAAGCGGATCGAGACAGACATGCTTGGAGTAGCTAGATTCAGAGGACAGGTCTTGGCTAGCCGTGTCTTCCTGATCAGTTGGACGGGTGAATATTGTCCAGGGTGGTGATGTGCCCGAGCTAGCGGAATCTGAGCGGAGTCTTTTAGCCATGAAGATGGGCGGGTAGTGCAAACAAAAGGTGGTTAGAGGTGGTGAGTCTCCCAAGTTCCCGTTGAGCTACTTAAGGCAGCCGGGTAACCATGCAATCCACAACTTTTGCCGAACAATTTAATTTAGCAGAATTTAAAACGCATTAGATATACAGCATTTCCCCAAAACAGCGCATCAATGCTATAAACCCATTTTTAAAGAGGCTTCCGAGTCTTTCTTCGCTATCCTCTTGAATTTGATCTGTGCTAGAGCACCTACACTTCCGTCCCACCTCTGCAACCATTCAATATTAGCCCAGTCCTGCAAATCAGGAACATAAAAGCCTGTTCGGAACTCCTCCATTTCCCGGGCAATGCTCTGTTTCAACGAGTCCTCCTTTGCAGAAGGTGGTCTTCCAGGCCGGCGTGCCTTCTGAAGTTCAGATAGCTCTTCATCGTTTCTATGAACCCATCTAGAAGCGCCGTTAGTCGGCCCCCAAGAACAAAATTGCGGTGCATGACTTACTTCTCAATAAGATCTCGGATTTGGGGAATGCTCAGCGGCTCAGTCGTATCTTTCATGGCTACTTTAAAATAGCCTACCCGAACCACTAAAATAACATCGTTAGCAGGGGCACTTCAAGACAACTGCCAAAAAATAGTCATACATTCAGGTTCCCGAGTCTTTAACCTTGAAGCCTCAAGTCTCCGTAGTTTTGCCTCCCTCTGTGTTGCCCTATTCAACTTATTTGTATGACGAACACTCAATTGATCGAGCCTTCCTCCCTTCTTTGCTCGAATCTTTTTTGCAACTTTTGCGAGTGCGATAGGCATATTTTTGGTGGGGTGGAGTGTTGGAGTCGTAAATTTTTGGATCTGATTTTTCGATTTTTTTTTTCTGGGGAAGGTTGAGCCACAGAACTCCGAGGCCCAGGGCCCAACGCAGGTTGAGCCCACTGGACCAGTACGTACTCATCATACCGCATTTTCTAGTCAAACTCGTTTCCACGCCAGGAGGCCGAAAGAAAGTGTGGCGAAATACGCGAGCTCCTTTGAGTAGAGAGTAAATTAGCCTGGAGCAGAATTTTCACAAATACTCACCCCGGGTGTTGATATTTGTCCTCCAGTTCAAGGAAATAACTAACTGGGAAGAGAGAAATCCCGACTTAGACCTTATTCTAACTTCTTAGCTCGAGAACGAGTTTCACCAGAAAATGCGGTACTCATTCCAAAAGTATCATACTCGTACAGTATTTTCTGGATACCCTGGCGCCAAGACATCTCAATTTTCACTTAAACATGCGAATCTTGGCGCCAGGTCGTCCGGATAGGGTATAGTACCCTTGGAATGGGCAAGTACCGGCACTGAAGCTTCGCACACACCGGTACTCGGGTACAATGCAGTACCCTCCCTTACTTTGCTAGGCAGAATACCGGTAGCGCCAAGTCAGTGAAAAGGCTCAAATCTAAGATATCATGGTGCAAACAAGCGACACTAGAGCACTCGGGTATTATATAAGTTGAGGGAGGAGTGCACAATATATTTTTCCAGCACCGAATAATTCAGGAAGAAAGTCCTTGGGGGCTCCTCGTACTCGAGTAAACATTTCCAACGCTTTTTTGCTCCCCACTTTGCGCGTTCCTAGATAAGATCTTCCTTATCAGGGCAAAAGATCTCGCCAAAGCAAAATCCTATATACGCGTTGCTTCCCGCGTTGTTACCAGTCACAGCTCTCCGGAGGTACCGACTTTCTACTTCTCACTTACTCATAATCTTCTCCTTCTTCTCCCAGTTCGAGAATCTCTTCCTCTCCCTCTCCCCCACTTGCGGTTGCTAGGTGATCATGGGTATTACCGGTATGTCGACTCCTTTTCTCTCGCCTTTTGGCCACCATTGACATTTTCCAGGCCTTCTCGTCAGGCTCGGATCCATTCAGCGGAAGAATCACATTAAAGAATGGAGCGGGAAGACCGTTGGTATAGACGCCTACAGTTGGCTCCATAAGGGGGTCATAGGATGTGCTATCGAATTAGCTCAGGGGAAACATACCCGAGGGTACAGCACTTTGAACCTCGAGCTACAGCTACCCCCCAGCTAACGGTGCCTACTCCAGATACGTTGAATATGCAATGAGCCGGGTGCATATGCTTCGGTACTTTGGTGTCATACCATACATGGTTTTTGACGGAGACTATCTACCCGGCAAATCTGGGACAGAGGCAGAGAGAGAAAAGCGACGGGAGGAATGTAGAGCCAAAGGATTGGAGCTCCTCAAGCTTCGGAAGATGAAGGAAGCTCAAGAGCAACTGCAGAAATCTATCGATGTCACACCTCTCATGGCCCGTCACCTCATCGATGAATGCAAGCGGATTGGTGTGGAGTGCATTGTAGCTCCATACGAAGCTGATGCGCAGCTTTATTACCTTGAAAAGACGGGAAGAATACAAGGCATTATTTCGGAAGACTCAGACCTGCTGGCCTTTGGGTGTAAAAACCTGATCACTAAAATGGATAAGTTCGGGGATTGCTTGACAATAGATCGGGATGACTTTACTGCTGTTCGAGGTTCCGGTTTCTCGCTCTCAGGTTGGACCGACATCGAGTTCCGATATATGTGTATCCTGAGTGGGTGCGATTATCTACCTAACATCCCTCGCCTTGGATTGCTAGGTGCATATAAACTGGTCAACAGACATAAAACACCAGAGAGGGTAAATTTTATAATAATTGTAGCCCAAGTACCTTTCTAATCGAGGTTTCTAGATAATCCAATCTGTTCGATTTGATGCGACCAAAGTTGTCCCAGTAGACTACTTGGATGGTTTTCGACGGGCGAATTTGACTTTCCTTCACCAATGGGTATTTTGTCCCAAAGCTGAAAGGATGGTGATGGTTACGGAACCGGACGCGGGGGTAGAGAAGCGATATCTCGATGGCTGTGGAAAGTAAGTTGCACCCACCCGGATGCACGCTGTCTTTAACCGAAATAGAGAACTGGATGCCGAAATAGCACGTGGAATTGCATATGGAGATTTAAATCCAATAACAAAAAAGCCTTTTGTATTAGAATCAATTGTAGAGAGTGCCATCCGCACTGTAGGTCTACTCCTGAGCTATCCTTTCCTCGCCCTTTCTAACCAAACTTAACAGACAAATGCGGCATGGACAAAACCCAAGATGAAGGTTCTTGAAGCCCCCCAAAAATTTACAACAATCACGAGTTTCTTCAGTCAGATGACCCCATTTCAGATTTTGAAGGCGCGGAGACTAACTATTACCAGAAGCGCGGGCCGAACCACCAAAACCGTCAAAAACACCAAAAACACCAAAAACACCAAAAACACCAAAAACACCAAAAACACCAAAAACACCAAAAACACCAAAAACACCAAAAACACCAAAAACGCCGAAAACACCTCTACAAGAGAAATCTGCAAACATAAAGACTGGCAATCCCACTCGTTCAGAGCCTCAGATAAAGCTGAAGCCATCAACCCCAGCTACAAACAAGCGCCTGTTCTCGCAGTTTAAGGTGAAGACAGATGAGCCGGTTAAGAGGCCACGGCTTTTTCCAAACAACGCATCTGAGGATTTTAATGTGACTGGAGAACGAAGTTCCTTCTTCTCAAGAGTCAGCCGCCAGTCATCCTCTCCAGCACCATGGATAAGTGATATGCCGGGCTCCCGGATTAAAGCGTGCATTACCACCCGGAGGACGGAACAGCAGGAAACGCCATGCTCGTCGAGCTCATCAAGCTCGTCAGGTCAAAAAATCAGTTCATTCCCTACCCCTGAGTCATTTAACGCCGATGAACCCATAGTCCCACAGACCGAGGATGAAGCTATCTCCAAAGTAGCCCTAGGCCTCAAGAGCAAATACGGCTTCACCTCCGGCTCCCCGGCCCCAGCCTCGAAGATATCTCGGATCCTCACAGAAAGGAAAGACAAAGCCAAGGGTCGACTTCCTGCAACGAGACGCCTTCCCTCAGCGCCAGAACCTACTTCTAACCGGATACCTCATACAGAGCCCTTAGGCGATAGCAGCGGCGAGAGCCAAGGTAATGACTGGCCAGACTTTGTCGGCATGAGGAGGCCCAGTGCCGCTAGGGAGGTTGCACAAAGCGGATTCGGGAAATTCACCTTCCAGCGTAGATAATGAATGGTGCCCTGTTACTTTACTATTTCTCTTCTCTCCTTCCCCTGCAACAATTATTGGTTTCGAGACTTACATTTCGTTCCGGAGTCCCTGTTTTATTTTATTTTATTTTCCTCCTCTCATGCAAAGGTTATATTTCTACTTTATAGTATATCATACTTAGGAGTCGGCGGTGCTGTGAATACCTACGGTTGTTTGTAGATTAAATGGGTGGGGGTTGTCGCGCAGCCACACTGGGCGGTGGTGACGGTTAAATTGGATTCCCTGTGCATGGGGATTACTTACCAGTGGGGTGTGACGGTAGAGGTGATGTAAGAGTGATAATCTGTGATCGCAAGATCTTGAACAGCTATATAGCTTGAATTGAGGAATCGAGTTGGAACGAATGGCACTCATGAATTGTCACTCGTGTGGATAGGTCTGACGCACGTGGGGGGAATTACATGTGCCAACAGTCTATCTCCGCTACGCTCTCATCCGTCAACCCATTGAGTATCCGATTCCAGATCATAGCGTATTACCTTCACCCACCCCCTCCCTCGAAAGATAGCCTAAACAGTATATTAAAACACATATTATACATAGTGATATCTACCATCCATCCATTCCACCACTGCCACCAAACCCACCGTATTACCATCATCATGTATATAATACAAACACACACTCCCTCCCTCCCTCCCTCCCTCCATCTTTATCAACAAACCTGCTTCTCCTCCCCATAAGGAAAAACATCTTCCAATCGAATCCTAGCAAGCACATTCATGCTGAGCAGCTCCTGAATGAGCAATTTAGCGGCATACGGTATCTTCATCTTAACAACGCCCTTAGAACTCTGACACGTGACACACCAATTCGAGTGGCCCATGAGGCCGCACGCCTCGCAGAAGTCTATTTCGTGAACGTCGGAGGAGAGCATCAGTCGCTCGAGGAGGAGCTGGGAGGCGCCGTATGCTATCAGGCAGTCGCGTTCCATTTCGCCGAGGCGGAGACCGCCATCACGGGAACGGCCTTCGGTTGGTTGGCGGGTTAGGATCTGGAAGAAGGGAGGTTATTATGGGGAAGGAAGAAGGGAGGAGGGAAGAAGGGGAGGGGAGGGGGAAATTACGGCGCGGGGTCCACGGGCTCTACTGTGCATTTTATCTTGGACCATGTGTTTTAGCTTTTGGTAGTAGATTGGGCCGAAGAATATGTATGCTTCGAGGGATTCGCCGGTTATGCCTGATTTCGTTGTTTGTGAGTTGCATATTCTAGATAGGTGTATAAATAGATGGGTAGAAGGAGTTCACAAACCAGAAGTGACAAAGTCCTTTCCGGAGTAACTAAACCCGTTATTGACCAGTATATTGGCCATGTCATCGACTTTACTCCCGCCGAATGCCGTCCCGTACTGTAGCTTTCCGGATAACACCCCGGCCTTACCGGCCAGCAACTCAATCATTTTCCCCACCGTCATGCGGGATGGGAAACCGTGGGGGTTCATGATGATGTCCGGGATGACACCCATGTCGCTGAACGGCATGTCCTCCTGCCGCGCGATGATCCCACAAACGCCCTTTTGCCCGTGGCGGGAGGAGAATTTATCCCCGAGTTCTGGTCGCCGGGTCTGGCGGGTTAGCACTTTGATCAGCGTCTGCTCGGATTCCGAGGTCGACACGAGGACTTTATCGATGTAAGCGTGGTCGTGGAGCTTATATGTCATGGGCGCATCCTTGTACTCGTCCAGTGGCGGACCGTCGCTGAGTAGTGTCGGTGCGTTGGAGGTGTTCACGGGCGTCTGTTTGTTGACGTACACCTCCCCTGCGGAGATCTTCTCACCGACGGCAGCGAGGCCATCGGCTTGCAGGGCCGCATGCTTCCGGATGGGAACCAGCTCATCGGGGTTCTCGGGGTCCTTGCTAAGCTCCCGTTTTATGTCTCCGATTCGATCAGCGGCTCCATTCTGGTATTTGCGTAGAATGGTCGAGTATTTTCGGAATACCTGGCAGCGGCCGAAGCCGCGGTCTAGTGAGGCCTTGTTCAGCACCAGGGCGTCTTCTATGTCGTAGCCTGAGTAACTCATTACGGCTACTATGGCGCTTTGGCCGGCGGGGAGTTTGTCGTATTGGATTAACTCGATGGTCCTAGTCTTAACCATTGGCTGCTGGGGGTAGACCATGAGGTAGAGGAGGGTGTCTATTCGTAGGAATTGGTTGTATGCTATTGCCCCAATTGCCTGCTTACCCATAGCGCATTGGTAGGTATTACGGGGTGACTGGTTATGGTGTGGATACGGGATCAAGCCGGCTACTGCACCGAGGAGAGTAAAAGGTTCTATCTCCATATGAGTTATAGATTCTGTAATCTCTTGTTCGTATACAGCTATATATGCGTCGTTTTCTTCATTGCAGTCGACGTACTCGACAAGACCCTTCTTCAGGAAGTCTTCAAATACCGTACGCCCACCTGCGAGCGACTGCAAGAAAATCCCCGTGAGCTATAGAACAGAAGTACAGATATGAAAATACACACCTTAAGATACCGCGGAGTAACCTTTGATCGTCCATTCTCCACAATAATCAAGGGTCTGCAAATACGCCCACCATCCGTTGCGATATGAACTCCATTATGATGGTGGTTAACGTAAATACTAATAAACTCGGAAATCTTCCCATTTCTTCTCAGCTTCCGGAAAGATCGTAGAAATTTCATAGGAAACCTAGTAAGCCCATGAAGAGTACCATTGATAAAAATAATGTAAGCCCCGGGAGCATAAAGTTCATGTCCAGTAAGAATCGTCGCGTCTTCGGCGCCCAATGCAAACACCAGTTTCTTTATTGGCTCTTCTTCATCGTCCGTAGTGATATGCGTCATTAACGCCAAGTTCTTCACTAAGCCACATGCTTCTCCCTCGGGCGTATCAGACGGGCACAGCAGCCCGAACTGCGACGGCTGGAGAGCTCGAGGGCCGGAAACCTTCCTAGTTTTTTCGAATTGGGAGGATATCCTCGTCATCATTCCTAGGGCGGATATGTAGCTTAATCGACTAAGCACGTGGGTGACACCAGCACGCTCCATCTTGAAACGCTTTAGAGACCAATTGCCAGTCGATATGGCCCGGTTCATGCCGTGCGTTATTAGGTTCGCGCCTGTATATAGCAGGGTGCTCGCGTCGAATTCCTCTGTCCGGTTCGGCTTTTTCAACACTTTATCAATGTTGAGTTTCATGTCGCTGTTAAACTTTTTGAATAAATCCTCAAATAAAAGGGACAAAAGCTGCCCAGCACTAGTGGTAAACAACATATTAGCATATAAATTTCCACAAACGCGCCTACTGTACTCACAGTTCAAGCCTCTTATTCCCAACATAATCCCGATCATCTACCAAGGATGGATCAGTCATAGCCATCACCACCCTTCTCGTCATGAACGCAAGGTACATTGCCTTCGGTCTAAAGTTCAGATTCTCAACGTAAACATGTGCTAAAACAATATCCGCCAGGCATTGTAAAGCTTCCTGAACCGTCGTCCGTTGCTTCATGGGACCGATAAACCTCTGCTTCCTGACTCTAGCCCCCAGATATTCCAACGCCTGCTGCTGCGAAAAAACCTTAAGTTTTGAGCACTCCTCAAAGTTTACCGAGAAAGTGTCTTGGTAAACCATATCTGTTCCAGCAACTAGCAGCAAGATCTCATGATCAGATTGAATCCCCATGGCCTTCAAAACCAGTACAATCGGCATATCGTCAACAATCGAGTTATGCCGCAGATAAATACACCCCTTCTTTGAAAGAATATAAGTCTTAGACTTTCGCTCATGCGTAGACGAAGTGACGGAGGCCTGAACAATCCCCTTCTTGGCATCGTTCTCCACGATGATACGATTCTTGCTCAATTGCTCCTGTACAAGGATGACCTTCTCCGTCCCATTGACAACAAAGTAGCCCCCGGGATCCAGAGGACATTCATTAAGCCTAGCCATACTCATCTCACTCTTGCCGCTCAGCACACACTTGTTACTGCGCAGCATGATAGGCAACCGTCCAATGTTAACCGCCCGTTTCCGCACAATCTGCTTTCCGCGACTATATTCCACATCGACGAATATCGGCGCGGCATACGTGAGGTCCCGTAATCGGCACTCGTTGGGTGTAATCTCAGCATTGCTCTCGATGTCCAAGCGCTCTGGTGTCCCAACTCGGATGTCCAGGTAGCGGAGGAAGAATTGCGGATCTGCGTCGCTTAGCACTCTCTCATTTGCCTTGACGATCTTTTTCAAGTCTACGTCTATAAAGTAGTTGAACGAGTCAATATGTTGCTTCACCAAGCCCTTAACCTTCAGGAACATTGGTAATAACGTCCATTTATCCTCCGCCGTGTTGATCGAGTCTGCCAAGTGCTTGCCCTTGTAATACGTCCTTAGCAATTCGTCGAAAGAGTCCCCTACGGGCTTTGTCGTTGCCTCAAAGCCATCAACGTCGTCAACTTTCGCCCGAGTTGGCTTCAGCTTGGGTTGTGTACTTGCTGTACTCGCACTCGCACTCGCGCCGGGTGCTACGGCTGCGGCACTGGGGGCCCGCCTCGGTGGCATCTTGTAATTGAGTCTGATGCAGTAGCAGACGTGGATGGCTTAGGCGAAGGTGTGTCACGGATAGGATTTTGCGGGGAGGGCGGCGTTCGGTCGACGAGAGTGTTGCTCATTGAAGGATTTAAATTAATGAATAATTAGAGTCATGGTGGGGCGCTCGGCGTTTAGGTTTGTGAGGCGGCTGTCAGGAACTTTTTTTTGTTTAGATAGGGTAACCTCTTGCCCTCCCCTTCGTTATCGGAGCTGCTTGAGAATTTTCCTTATCAACACGTGATAAACACTCGAGAAAAATGGACAAAAATTACAAGCAAGACCAGCCTCAATTGTCAACCAAAAGAAACCAACAGACCCCGTAAATCTAGCATAGCTCTACCCATTCCACAAGTACTGCATTCTCCCCTAACCTCCCAAAACATAACCAACTTACACAAAGAGCCACAATGATCCAAAGCACGAATAACTACCCCAAGATACCTGTAAAGATCGAGTACCTAAGGGTGAGCGGGTGAATATAGTTAGTGAGAACCTATCAAAAACACATCCAAGAGGTAACGCCCCAACAGTGGAGGTTTGCTATTGTCCTAAAGACCCCTCCCCCCTACTCAGAACCCACAGAAAAGCAGTTGCCCACAACCCAAACGTCACAGAATCTCACTCGCTCTCAAACTCCATTTCAGTTTTTAGATCAGAGTACCGTAAAAACCCGTAAAATCCACAACTTTCGTCGGCTCTGTAATCCCAGATTCCAAGCCAAAAGCTCCTAGGAAGGATTAGCGTCTCCTAAGAGTATAAAATCAGCCCCCAGGACTTGCTAGATCTCATGAGCCGGTATTCGCAATACTCTTAAATTTTTAAATTAAACCTACCTAGGCTAACGGAGATAGTGGACCTTACGAGCTCTTACGGCACCAGAAAGAGAGGGAAATAAAACGGAAAATGCTCAAATAATTGATATGTCTGGCTGGCTACAATGGAGGAACAGTTCCTCTGAATACCGGTACATAGATGATGCACACTGTTCAGCAGGCTCTAGCACAAGTAGCTACTCCACACACAGCCTTATACTCACTCGCGTCAAACCCCACTGCCAGCCTCGCTTCCCAAACTCCATCAAAATACTCAAACCTCATCCTATCCTTGCAACAGATCCACCCCAACCCCCCTAAGTGCGTCCACAGCCCAAGTCGGGTACTTACCTTTATCCCCACTATACCATTTAAAAAAGAACTCTCTCAGAAATGCCGGATACCTATCCTCAACGATAGCAATCCTAGCCTTGTTCATCAAGCTCAGCAAGAAGGCTACATTATGCATAGTAAGAAGGTGTGCTCCGACAGTCTCCTTGGCAGCCAAGTGGTGAATATAAGCTTTTGTGATACCAAGGCCTCCACCTGTGTAACCGCCATCTCCTCGGGGAGCAGAAGCGTATGATGGGGGGTTAATAGTTGAGTTTAGGAGTGGGGGTGCGGGGGAGTCTAGGGGGCGGCAGACGGGGCACTGGCACTCGGGGTCGACTGCCGTAAAATCTTCCGCATAGAGGGCGTTGCGGAGGTTGAGGACTCCGGAGGAGGTTATAGCGTTGCCAAAACGCTGGGTATGTCAAGTTAGGTTACGAGCGAGGCCAGAGAGAATGGGAATGTCTTACTGCAGTTCTTGTGCCCCAGACGCAATCAAACATATCTGCTCCAAGAGCTATTGATACGACGAGGTCTTCTGGATAACCCTATGCAGATCATAAGCCGAATTTCTCACCACACCCATAAGCCTCAGAAACTCGGGTCTTACCACACCCATGACATATCTCGGCTTTCCGTCAGGCAGAAGCGATGTGCAAGTGTCAACCCTAACCCTAATATCAGCCTTCGAAGGGATCAACTAGGCAAGCCGGGCAACCCATACACTTTGCAATACTCATCCTTAGCCTCGCCCCCGGACAGACCTCCGATGGCGATCCCAGGAGTGTCCCTCTTGACCATCTCCTCGCAGCACTCCTTCCTCATTTCCAGGTCCAGCCCACCCTGAATGATGCAGAACAAGTTCTGCCTCTCCGCATAGCTATCCCCCTCGACACCACCGAATCCCTCCGTCCCGGCACGCGGGTCTGCTTTCAGGTGCTCCTCCACGCATCTATCCAGCCACCGTATCGACCGATCCATGGCCTCCCTCATCCGTTTCTCGTCCGGAGAGGTGGTAACAATGACGTCGTCCAGCTGCATAATTATATCCGATCCGATAGAGTGCTGCAGGGAAATTGAATGTTCGGGGGTGAGCAGCATCGGGGTCCCGTCATGCGGGGATAAGAACTCGACACCCTTTTCCGTAACGGTAGCTAATTGCAGTAAGGAAACCATTTGAAATCTTTATCCTCCATCCATCCCCTCCATCAGCTACCGAATCTCGAAGAACCTCCACCCCCTTCCAAAAGAAGATGCTTTAGTGAAGAAAAAAAAAATGAAACAGACCCACCGCTATCTACAATTTGGAATTTCCCCACCAGACATCAGTTACCACACATAGAGAAGATAAAAGCCATTGAGACCGGTAAAAGAGAAAAAAACACGATATCAACATAGCTTCAATTGGGCAGACACAAACTCACCCGTCAAGATATTGTGACTCCAAGACTGCAACTTATGCGCACCCCCAATCTTATCCAGAACTATCTGTCCAGGCCTAAGCCCCAAATGATATGTATTATTCAAGCACAACCTACACCCAACGCTCTCCAACTGTTCCGGGGTTAACCCCTTCAGCGTCCCTTGAGTCGCGACGGGCATAAACAGCGGGGTTTCCACCGGGCCGTGAGGAAGCCGCAAGACAGATGCTCGAGCCTTAGTAGTCTACTCATTCCCAGAAAAGAAAAAGAAAAGAAAAAGACCTAGAATTAATATAACACTATACGGTACCCGGTTGCGCGGGTGGAAAGAGAAAGTGTGTGGATGAGGAACAAATACCGAACAGCGTGCGATAAGCTCATACTTGAGAGCTGATGGCATGGACTTCATTGTTGCCATGGAAGTCTTGAGCATACCGGGTGCTCGAGATCGACGGTACGGTACCTTGCAGATAGTAGGTGGCCCACGAGAAGTTGGGGGAGGGGGAGGTACAAGAATTGATGTGTTGCGTAAAGATTAACCGTCGCAGCGGGGCAGATTGCTAACGAAAGGGGCAGTGAGACTTGTTAGGGCCTAACAGAGCCTCAGATTGTGCCTCGGATCATGGGTCATCACTCTAAAATAAAGTTTAGGTTTAAAAATAGTGTGTTTCCACTTGCTGATTCTTCTGTGCTGCGCTTTTGGCCTGGGCAGTCTACCCTGCCGATAGTGCCATAAGCCGCGGAGGGGAGGTCTGCAGTCTCCCCACTTCGACTTTTTTTGATTGGTAGAAGGCAGTCAGCTAGACTATTTTGAAGTTAGGGCCACGATGGTCTCAACATTTGCGCGCAAGCCACTCTGTGGCCAGGGGGCTTACACACTTCCCCTATCATTCCTTGCACCTACCGTATTGCCCCTTACTGCGGGGACCCCTAATTTAACACAACACTGACCTAGCCGCACGGAACTTAATTTCCACACATGCTATCTCTAGAGAACTCCAGCTCGGGGGGTCTTTTTCACTGCCCTGTACAGTCATCAAGTTCGGGCGGTTTTGCAGTGTGTATGCGTGTACTAGTACACATTTGGAGAAAGTTTATCCTTCGCCCGTCTGCATGGTCCCTGTATGATTCAAGAGACTACTGTGCTGCGATCTTAGACATATCGGTACACCGCACGAGCTGAACCGCACTCTCGAAATCAGACATAATAATTATTATCCGAAGACTATTCAGCCAAAGAGCACAACCTATGGTAACTCTCAAGCGTAGACTACAAAGACTAGCGTGCAACAATCTATCCCTTCTGTCTGTTCGTACGACAGCAGGACGGGTAAATTCACCCCAGCAATCGGACTCTTGGGCAAATGTAACTAAAAGCTGAAAACCCCAGCATTCATTTCACATCCATTGCCATACAGTACCGGTACCAATGTGGCCAGCGAGCAGCGAGCAATGGCTGAGTGGCCAACACATGGCTTGAAACACTTCTTATGACCCATCACCACCCGGTGCCCGAGTATACCTGCGGTAGGATGGCCACACCCATCATCTCGTATACCGCTACCGGTACCACTGTAAACTCGTGAGCTTCAATGTCACTTGCAAGGAAGCAGGGTTAGGGTGGAGTAGAAAAATATTCAGGCCGAAAAAGGCCACTGGCGACCTCTGAATACCGGTAACCGCTGACGGGTCGCCACCGAGGTTCAACCCATCCAGCGGGCGGAAGTCTGTGTGCTCGTGCCTCTAAGCTAAGAACTGGTACGGTACCGGTATTCTCGTTTGCCATTCCCACTGGCCTACGGTAGCCATTTCAAAAAGGGTGGCAAGTCTGGGGCGGAAACACGAGTGCAGTACGGTAGTCATCGCGGTCACAAGGGAAGGTCATAGCACCCATTCATCCATCCACCATCCATATTATTCCCCCATCTGCCCATGAAGGTGAGGAGAAACAAATCAAGACGGTTTAAACTTCCAGATCAGAGTACCGGTATGACAGGTGACTCTGGAAGTTACTGCATCATATCGACAGCCAAGGGCAAGAAATTTTCGCTGAGATGATGGAGGGCAGAATTACGACATCCAGCAGGTGAAAAAAATGGAGAGAGAAAGAGAAATCACGCACTTTTCTAGTGTGGGGTACCACAACAAGCAGGTGGGGGGGGTTAGCTTATCTGACCCCACGAGGAGATGATCTCTCTTTTCTCTTACCCTACCCTAACGGCCCGCCCGTCGCTCGGGTGACAGACCTGTAAAGGTCTTTCAATCTGCCGGAACCCTCCGCTCCACTCTGCGTGCGCCAAAAGACCGCGGCTGGACGGACGGACGAGGTAAATTTTCAAGAAAAGTCTCGTGAGGGCTTACAATACCACACCACACTCGAGCACCGTATGGTATCGGTGATATCCAGCGGCCCTTCTGGAAGGGGATAAGTAGGGCTGTCGAGGAAACGGTACGGTAACACAGGAAGGACTATTGAAGTTGAGTACCAGCAAAAACTAGAAGAATTGGGAATGACACTAAGGCGTCCGGAATACCGCACCCCTCTACAGTACCGCATTACCTGGGTAGATTGGAAATGGCGCTAGAACAGCCACGCAATGCTGATCACAATAGGCGAGCGAAATTCGCAAGAAAGTTGCCTGCTAGGGTTAGATCCTGACAATCAGTTGCCACAGGGCGTTGTTTCTACCAAAGTTTTTACTTTTTCAAGGGAAAGAGTTTCCTGTAGAGGTTTACTCTCGCTCGCTTGTTGAGCCACACTGCTCTAGCGCCATTTCCAATCTACCCAGGTAATGCGGTAGATTAAGACCAGAAGATGAAGCAAAAGATTCTCTTTCAGCTCTCAATTAAGGTAAAAGAAAAAAAAATGTAACAACCCCTTCTAAGAAAGGCAACTCCAAAGTCCTAGCGAGGTTCCTCACTAACGTTTCTGAGCAAGTATGGGCTTATCTTCATGTGCGATCCCATAAGACCCGAGGGTAAAAGTCGTGAGCAGCTGCTATCATACGGTGCTCGAGTACCAGTACACGCCATTTGCGGCAACCTCCGCTTCCAACAATAATATTCCCCAAATTCCCGACAAGGTTCAGCCTCCCGAGCTTGTCCAGATCGGTAAGATTTGTAGGAACCCCAGCTGCGTCTGAAGATCCAATGATTCAATACCATACCTCTTTCATACCGATACAGTACGGTACTTGCATATAATGTCGAAATATGTTTTTCACAAGGACCGCAGCAAGTATTGCATGGCACCAAAATTTGGGCATTTCACTTGGATTCGGGCGGTGGACGACTTCACAAGCCACTCAGCCCCCCACTCGGACAGATGTTAATTGATTGACCTTCTGTGATGAAACTTTCCTGTTTCAAATTCAGTCGTCCGAATGGGGGGTGCCCGAGTGGTTTGTGAAGTCGTCTACGCAATAGCAACTCATTTCAAAAATGCTCCGATATTACGAGTAGGATTGCGAGTAGGCCTACTCCGAAACAAACGAACAGGACTGACGATCTCAACGAATTACGTCGCGGGCATTGAATGACGAACCAAATACGTTTCCCCTCCCTCCATCTCCCTATGAGTTTGTGAGGGCTCAGCTGTCAGGTAGGGTATAAAATACTTAACCTTGATAATCTGAAGATCTTGATATAAATAAAAGTATGATGGGCTGTGATGTTCGCTCTGTAACCTGGGATTTCTACAACCGATGGGGGTGGTGGCATGGTAAGCAGACGAGATAGGTAGGGGGGGTGCACGAGCGAGATACGAGCGCTGGTATCGGGATCGGAAGATCACAGCAAGCCTCCCCATCATACTGGTACCCATTATTCAACCAGTGGGAATTCAACGCAAATTCCATCATCAAAGAAATAGTTACACCCAATACCGGTACCGGTAACGCAGATCTTTTAACGTGTTGGGAGGTATGTGCCATTCTGGTAGCGGAGATACTGACGCCGGCGCGGACAGGTAAGCCGGGTTGCAAGGTACCCTAAAATCCTCGTATCAAAAATTTTGATATGCTTACCACCCTTATGTCGTCATACCTTGAAAAAAAAAGACGGCGAAATTTAATGGTAAAATGCTAGGATAAAAAATTCAGCCGACGGCCGTTTTACACCAAACCCGAGCCCCCGGCTTACTAACCATTTCCTCGTCCCCCAACGAATCGGGGGGATCCGCTCTAGGTCAAATCAAGCCGAAAATCATGCAGAGAGTTTTCAAGAAAAATTGAACAGATGGCTTATGAAATCGAGAAACCACTGATAATCTACCTTAGAACAAAGGTGGCTGTCTGCAACTTTTGTCAAGCATCCCCGTACAAAGTCCCAAGCCACTTTCAGATCTTATGACACCATGGCATAAACCATCACTATCAACTCACAGGCTTTGTACTTCCACATAGGAAGAAGCAGTTGTTCCCATGATTCTTGCAGCTTCTTGACATTTCTACACCCAGGTAATGCCGAGCTGCGAGTCTCTGAAAACGACTGTTTTTGGTGTAAAGTAGCCAAAGGTCCGGGTTCTTTTGTCATCTTACTATGAAATTTGATACAAGCAGATGGAATTTTTTTTTCCCAAACGTCTTTTTTGCCAAAACCCCCTTCCTGCCCAAATGAAGAATCCCCCTCGACGTCAGCCTACAGATCCTTTCTCCTGTATCTCTTTCTGCCCTCCCAATCTGCGATATTTCCCAAAATAAAAAGATACCCCATAATCATCCCACACTTAGCCAACCAACTATCGCTACCACTTCCCACCGCCCATCGGCGAGTGAAGGAAAAAGTCTAGAAGCGCAATTTTAACCTCTGTTAGTCAAGTACAGACCGGTACGGCCCCCGTGCTAACTGAAGAGGGAATGGAGAGAAGTCTACAAAGTCTCATCCCTATCAAATACCTGAGACGAACGACCACGTACGGTACCCCCTTTGTCAGGACATCTCAAATTGCCAGATGTCCCCATACAACAGGGCAGAATAAAAAAGAAAGGAAAAAAGTCGGCCCAGGATGGCATGGAGTAGGCAGAAGCTGCGAAGCATCGGGAACGGGAACACGTTCTGGCACCTAGCCTACCCATGGTCATCGAGAGTTGGGTTGGACCCCGGTAGAAGCTAGATTTGGTCGATTCTTGTAGATTGGTGGGGGGGAGGCGAGGGGGTGAGATCTACACATAAGGCTAATAATTCGACAAATTACCCTAAAAGTGCCTAGGAACTAACCTTGGCTAGAGGAAGCTACGATACCAAGACTTGAGGTCGAAGGAGGTTCCCTGGGAGGATCTAGGAGCCTCTTCTCTCATCCTGCTATGAACCGTGGGCTCTCCACAAAAAAAGCAATGCAAAACAGCACTTGCCAGCAAGTGAATTCACCGACCCATGACAGGGAAGCCCGGTACAGGACCATGCTACTTTACTGTATCTCCCTGAGCATCGCAGCAAAGTGCTCCTAGGAGCAAGATCGGGTCGATATCACATATGGAGGCTCCTTTCATAACTCATCACACGAGGCATAATCTGCGCCAGTCCTCTTGAGATCACTAAAAGTGATATTCAAGCCTTAACAAAAGTAGCCTCATCCTTTCCTCCTTCTGTCTCTCACCTCGCACTAACTCTAACTTAAGTAATTACCCTACTGGTACCTACGGACCCCGATCCGGGATCACGATTTCAAGTGTGGAATAGCTAGGCACCCTCCATCGCCCTTCCCGGCGGAACTGTGGCTCAAGCGTTTACCGGTACTTGTTTTCCTTCTTGGTGGGAAGCAAGCATGGGAACAGAAAGAAAACAAAGCAAATACCGGTACTGTAATAATAATAAAAAGCATGGCATGGCATATGCCGCTTCTCCCTCCAGCCGCACACTGAGTATCCCCATGTCACGACAAACCCACGTTTTTTGCAGTGGGGTGCAGTAATCAGATAACTAATACATAAACGAAGCCTCTCTTGGCGAAACGAAGAGAAACAGGGCGGCTCACCGCGGGAGCACAGACGGGGTGATACAAAGGTGCTGTTTTTGGTGATGCTGCTGATGCCTAGATGCTCGGGAACCTAAAGTGAATGATATGCGCACTGCTAAACAAAACAAAACAAAAACCCTAGGAGCACAAATTTAATCTAGCGAAAGCCTTATTCGCTCGCTGAACTAAATTGTAGCACCGCTCGTTTATTTTTCTTGGGGAGGATGGGGGATGGGTACAAGTATGGGGTAGGCCCGTGCATACTTTCGTTTCCCCTCCGTCTCTGGTATACTTTCGAAAGAGGGTATCTGGGGTACTGGACCGCTGCCTGTTTGATAGGACAGCGAAGAACAGCGAAGAATTGACGTGTTCGGTTGTGTCTTGTGTCCTGTCGGAGTCGTGGGCTTTGTTTCTTTTTGAATACGGTACGGTAGGGCACGAGGGAGGGACCGGGGACGGTCTACAGGTGCTGGTGCAGTACAACAGATTAACTATAGTAACTGCGCTAAGGGACTTGTAACTCACTTGTAGATCGCGATGAATTCTAATATCGGTAAACAAGAAGAATCCCGGCGCTGTACGCTGTCAAGTTCTCGCACTTTGCTTGTGTTTGTGCACCAGCGGGATTACCCATTGTTTCGTCTATCCTTTGGTCCCGCTCTGCTGCGGTTGTACCGGTAGGGATTGTTTGTGGGGACTTTTTGCTCTTCGTGCCCAACACAACCCCGCTATTGCATTTGAGTGCAATGTGTGATAAGGTCCGCCTCAAGTTCTCCCAGAACAAGGTAAGGTGAGGGGAAAAAAACGATCACGAGCGCAATCGCACCGTACTATTGCACGGGAAGAACTTCGGACAGTGACCGTCCAATAAAGGAAGCTTTCGAGAAAGTTGCTTGAGGAGAAAAAGATGCCTGGTCGACAACCTTGGAAGTGGCCTTTGAAGGACTTTTTTTTTTTGCCTTGGTAGGTTATCTATTGTGCGAGGTCATATTTGGCTTCCTGTGGGGCGGACTGAACGTAGTCCATCGCGGACCCGACACTCTTCCGTAGAGATCGGTTCTCGTCTTTTTCATCATAATCGCTTGTAACGTACTGTGCAGTGTGGTACTTGTTTTTTATTTACTACCTGTGCTATATACGATGAACCCACGATCAAGCAGAGGTGATACTGATTTCACGGATGCTAAATCCTACAATAGCCAACCAACCAACCAGCCAACCGCCCGCCAAGAAGCGCTGTGATCCTACCAACCAACAGATGCACTGCAAACTGCACTCCAAGATGGATATGGTAGGTTATGCCATGCTGGTGAGTGAGTCCTGGCACAGTGGTCTAAGTGAGTTAGGTGCATCCGCCACGACCACGACCACGACCAATACGCCCAAGGCGTTTACTCGAGTACTCGAGCACACAGGCGGTGGTGAAAGGGAAAAAAACAAAACAGAAAACGTGACAAGGGGTCCTGAAGCTTTGATTGGAGCATTTCCTGTGGCTCAAACCAATCGACTTCAGTGTTTCTAACCCGCCATGTTTTTTTCCGATAGATAATATTTTTTCTTTCTTTTTTCCATGATACTCGCACAAGCACTTGTACCCTAGGCTATTACTGGCATACCGGTAGTATCAACTCCACACCTTCTCACAGGGATTAACAAGTCACGCATATACAAGTACCAATTAAATTTTATCAAATTGTTTCCTTGCCCGACGACGCACCCGCACCGGTATTATCATGTCCGTCTAGGCCATTCCACACCTGCCTTATTTGAATCGAGGGGCAATCAATCAAGGAATTCCAGCCCTGTCGCTGTTGATCCTTTGCCCCCCTCGTTCGTTACACAGAGTACCCGTAGGGTTACTTACTTACTGTAAGGGCTGTAAGCGTCGACCTTCTTCTCTTCTACTCGTAGAGTGTCGGTGCGCGGGCGGGGTTCCGTCAGCTAAGACGTGACCTTGTCTATCTGTCAAAAGGAATTTGTTATGATACCGTAATGGAAAGAGGTTGCGGTTGAGGAAGTTTGTTTCTGGTGAGTTACGGTTACCGCAATGGGTGCGGGGGAAGCGGGTGGGGTGGGTTTTAGTTTAATAGTGGTATGGCTTGGTTTGGTTTAGTTTTGTTTGGCTCGCGGGGTGGGGGAAACGTTTTGGTTGCGTATTTGTTGTTTCGGTTCGTATCATGGATATATTTTGAGTCCTTGACCTGGAATTAGCTGTTCTTATTACTGTACCGTACTTGTATTGAATACGGTATCGTATTGATGCCCCCCGCGTTTCGCCGGAGAGCGTGGAGGGGAGGAGGAAAACGAGTGAAAAAAGAGGATTGGGTTGGGAGTTTCGCTGGATGTTACTCGTGAACTGGCCTGCGCAGAATGGGATGTGATGCGTGTGTGGGTAAGGTATCGTGCTTTTTTTAATTCGGTCCACGCGCTTCCACGCGCTTCCATTCCAGCTTAACTTATTTCTTGGCTTTTTCACGACGATAGGTAGATGCTTTCATCGTCCAAACAACGGCTGGCAAGTATCGTGAATGACGATTTAGCGTGGGCCAAAGAAGAAGTGAGAAAAGAAGAAAAAAAAAGAAAAAAAAAGGGCAGAGTCACTGGGTGATGAAAAAGCTCTAACGGATCTAACGGATCTGGGCACCTGAGTCCAAGTTTGAATTCTACCAGCACTGTATTGGACTTCAATTGGCATTACGTGCAAGTGAAGTAAGTTGATTTCGTTGGAGCTTTCTCTTTCTCTTTCGTGTGCCCCATGCCCATGCTTCGCTCACTTTTCTCTCTCTTTTCCTCGCTCTCGACGAGTATCTCACTTATCCCCTCTTGTCGATCGAGATGATGGGAGCAACGTCCATATGCTTGGTTCGGTGAGGGACGAATATTGGAGCGCTTTTTGTCTCCCCTCCATCTAGGGCCTTGGAGAAGTCTGCTGCTTGAGGGGTTACAGGAAAAAATAAGTACTCCCCTACCTGGCCGGTTCCACTGCCTGTGTGAGCTCATCAAATCATGGTTGGCTGAAAACCGATCATTTACGCTGCCATAGAGTTACTCGTACAAGCCTGAGGACGAATGGCAAAATCCATCACGCAAGAAAGAAATATACTTGTACGCTAGCGGGGAAGAAGGCTCTTTTTCTCCCATGTTCTTTTTTGCCTGCTCTTTTTCCTTTTGGAGCTGCACGAAATGGCTAGGGTTACAAACCCCTGTGCTGATGAAGAGCGCAGGCTGGACTCTTCATCCGTGCGCCCAATGAAAGAAATGGGAGACTGCGAAAAGAAAAGGCCCAGAGGAACTTCAGCGTGTTTCCCACATTTTGCCGTCATCAACGGCAACCAAAGAGAGAACACAGCCGCCGAAAGAATGGCACGGGGGTACAAGACTCAGGGTTATTGTATGGGGTGTGAGTGAGGGTATAATAAGAGAAAGTAAT
Source organism: Tuber microsphaerosporum (assembly GCA_003521225.1). NCBI lineage: Eukaryota > Fungi > Ascomycota > Pezizomycetes > Pezizales > Tuberaceae > Tuber > Tuber microsphaerosporum. The sequence continues at coordinate 14,723 of QOVD01000115.1, read as the reverse complement.
AATAAAGTGCTGAAAGATGAAAAAAAGAAAAGAAGTGTGGATAGGTGGTGGGTGGTCAGTGGAAGGGGTCACTCCTGAGAACACCGGGTGGGTAAGGTACTACCATGCACCAGCCATCCACAGCCAAATCCTCACCCCAATAACTCATCCATCATACAAATTTTCACCTACACCCCCCCTCTCGTGGCCACAAAAAAAATGCTCTGAAGCACGCATTTCATTCGCCCGACGTGGGAGTTATAGTAGTTCCTGTTCGAGCTCTTACGGCCCCGCTTAGATCAGTTTGAGGCAAGGAATGAATAGGAAATGAGAAAAGGGTAAAAAAATGAGGGAAGGGGGGAAGACGGACAAATAACCTCTAGCGACAGGGTGAGCCCAACAGAGCGAGCAACCTGCTAGCAACCAACCAAGCAAATCAACCACCCTCTACCACACCTGGTTTTTCCTTTTTCCCTCCCTCCGGTGCTTGTCGGTCGGGCTTCCCTTCCCACTAACTAGGCGGCCAACCGTAGTGAGAAAGGCTCACTCGCTCTCATCCAAAAATAAAGTAGTGCTCGCAAGTCCATAATAAACAAGGACCCGCTCACCTTTCTTGCTCCTCCTCACCGTGCCCGAATGATTGATTCCTGTTAATTCCCTTCGACCCATCTCTACCAACCGTCGGAAACAGTCTGGTGTGGTGTTATCCTACTCGAGCAGTGGCGTGTCAAAAAGAAATAGGGGGAAAAAAACGCATTCAATCATCTGTCTATCGAGTGAATAATACCTTGGGAAGGAAAAGAAAATTGGGTTTCCATGACATCTAACCTACGATAATATCGGCCACTTTCTCTCTGTCTTCCAATTTGTTTATTCGATTTTTTTTTTTTTCGCCTGCAGTTTTTTATTCCTGTTTTTTCCCGGTTATTTCCACCACACCATTCCGGTTCACTTTCGTACGGAATTGTACAACGCCCCCCCGCCACCCAGGTCGGTATATTATTCACAAATTCTGCAGTACTGCAGACTGCTTTCCTTCTTCACTTCTACGAATCTTTTCAATACCATCATCATCCCACCAAGATGAGTTTATCAGGTCCTTCACACTTTCAGCACAGAGCATCAGACGATAGTGATAGTAGTATGGGTACCTCCAGAGACAGCAGCGCATCACGAAGCACTGTACCGAGTTCAGTACCATCGTTAGAACAACATGGGTCAAAGACGGCTTCTCCTACAGAATCGGAGATCCTCGATTACCACCATACTCACGATCCCCGCGAATCAGTAAACACATACTGTAGCACGGTCGCCTCCTTTGAAGATTTGGTCGACGAAGGCTACCTCTATCACGTACCCCATCCATATGGATACCATCACAAGGCACCACCACCACCGCAGGCCGTGCCTTCGACCCCCTCAGAATTTGGCGAACTCTTTCCATCAACCAGATGCCTTTCCATCCGACATGACGATTCGACTCTTGATGGGAACATGAACTTGAGGGTGGACACGAATGTGGCTGCGGTTGGTGACGCTGAGAAGAACGTTACACTTTTTCATCTTCGCATGTATGATTTGAAGACGCGCGACTTTTCCCTTCGACGGTATGGTCGGGATTGTGGACGTGAGGTGACTCACATTAAGCGAAAAACTACCAAACCCGCACCCCAACGACCCAAACTTCAACGCTCCGTCAGTAAAGCTTTGCATAGCTTTCGAGGAAAGACGGAGGTCGAGCCAGTAATGAAGTTGAACCGTCAGGACAGTGGATATTCATCCTCAGGTTTTGACGACGAGGAGGAGGAAGAACTGAAATCCTCAGAAGAGGCCACCCAAAACACTAACATCTGCACGTTAGAGTTTTCTAATTATGCTCATGTTGATTTGACCAGGCGTGGAGGAAAGGTCTCGAAAAAGTATGACTTTGAGTACTGGGGAAAAAGTTATTCATGGAAGAGGGTTGTTAAGCAAGTTGGGCCGCATGCCGGTGCCGAGGAAATTTCATATCAACTCGCCAACAACGGCACCGGAAATGTTGTTGCGTGCATCATGCCCGATCTACTCCCAGCCGCCCAGGCGCAAGCCGAGGAGGCCAAAGGTGGACTTGTCCCTCCATGTTCATTCTGGTTGAGGGATTCTATTCAAGATCCCATTGTATCGTGTCTAGCTGATGTTGCCGAGTAAGTCTGATTCTGGTCGATTCCATCGTATCTTTTGAAAAAAATGAAAAAAATGAAAAAAACTGAAAAATAAGAAGCCCCGGAAATGACGAGCATTTTTTTATTCAAGTATCTAACATGATGTTCTTTAGCGTTATTATGGCTACTGGCTTGACTGCGCTCGTTGATGATTGCATCAAGCGCAGGTTCCACAAGAAAAAGACGGTCCAATTGGTATTACCTATGCCAATGATCAAGAATCCCATGAAGATGAACCTGGAATATGTCGGGCCAAAACGTCTCATCGACGAGGTCTTCAACCGAAGGCCCACTCTGTCGAGAAGTCAATCGACACAGAGTAGTCAAAGTCCGCTTCCAGTTAGATCGAAGACTACCTGAGCCTATCCGCTGCCTTTTCCTCCAACTTGCCCTTGGTCGGAGGGCGAGTTTTCAATATATGAACAATAGCCGGCGTACATCTTTATGGGGGTGTTCTTCCTCTCTCTCTCGCTTCTCGAGTACATAATATTTTGTGCATACTATTATTCCGTTTCGTTTTTTTGGGAGGTCTGGCGTTCTTATTTTTCTTCGCTTTCTCGTCAGAGCAGAGCAACTTCTATCTGGTAAGAAGTGCTCAGGGTTCGTTGTTGGCTGGCTGGTTGGGTGTTTGGGTCATATCTCTCGCGTTATTAACTCTCCCTTCTTTCTCTCTCTCTCTCTCCCTCTCTCCTTCCTTCGCGGGGTGAGATGGGATGAGGATTGAGGGTGGATCAATCATCGGAACGGCGATGCGGTGTTTGACATTTTAGAGGATATCCTTGTTCTTCTTTCCAGTTCGTACTGATTCGACTAGCAAAGAAAGGCTATCTATTGTTTCGTTTCCTCTCTTCTCTACGAATAGTTGTTTTTTCTTTTCTCTTTTTTCTCTCGTTTTGTTTTCTTTCTGTTCGGTATAGTATATTGTTTTTTCGTTTGTCTTTCCTTCGTTGGTTAATTGGCCTCAGACTCGTCGTTGGCAAGAAAGAAAGAGGTATATGAGTGGTCATTACAGTACCGTTATTATCGAGGATGTTTCTTTCAAGGGGGCTTTTTTTTTCTCCTAGAGGAAAATGCTTCTTCTGAGAACTACATGCGCGGTCGTTGCATTTTGGGGGGTTTTTCTATTTTTGGGGGGCCTTTTTGAGTATTGACGCTTTTTGTCCTTGTCTTGTTTTCATTCAGGTTCACGCACGGATAGTGTATTTGTGTGTGTATGTATGTATGTATGTCACGTATGTGTGTATGTAGTTTATGGCTCTTTATCCAGATACCGTACCAGAAAACCGGTTTCCACTCGTGAAGATTTGATAAGTATCGCTTCTTCCCCTTCTTTTTGGTTTAGTTGAGTTGAGTTAATAGTTCTACCACCAAGCTGCTTGCAGGTGTAAAAAGAGGGAAAAGAAAAGAAAAAGGCCTCCCAGACACTCACACAGACACACACATGGTCTGCGCCCGTACCGTACTGCACGCAAGCACGTAAGTTATGCATCAAACCAACCCCCACGGAAAAAACTCGTCCTGCGCTGATTGCTGCCAGCGAACCGAATCAACGAGTGAGGGCAAATTTCTGCCAGCGGAGCTCCATCAACCCTGGTCCCGTGCTCGAAACGAGCGAACTCCTGCTGTAGATAGCAGCTGCTGCCACCACCACCTTCGCTCGGTCAAGTTGATTGTCAATTGTGACGCGCGGATGTCGGAGGCGAGTCGGAGGCGAAACTTTCTCTTCCTCCTCCTGCTTTGGGGAGTTCATAATGTGGTACTGTACGGTAGGTTTGTAGGCTGTGTTTCGGCGGCCCCGAATGTATCCGGCTCCCTTCCTGCCTCGGTCGGAGAGTTTTTACTTTATTTTTTACTTTATTTTTTCTTTGCTCATGGCATTGGGGAATCTGTGGGCGGTGTTTTCTATTTTGCTCTGCTCCGCTCCGGTTGAGTTCCGCTTGCCAAGCGAGATGTGGGCACCGCCACGATTTGCTGCGTGTATGTGTGTGTGGATGCTATTATGGGATTATTAATTGGTTAGTTGAGTGAGTTGGTTGAGGTTGAAAGTTCACAACATCGAGCGGGATTGCGTATAGTGCTTTGCTTGCGGGAGGATGCGCTGAAGTTCGCTCGAGTACCCTATCGTACCAGAGGTTAGTGTGTGAGTACTGTAGCGTGGCTTACCGTCATTACCGGTATGTTTGGTGAGGTGAGGTGAGTGAGAGTTGTTGAGTCATGTGTTGTGTGGGTATCCTTTTCCTCCTTCATTCCTTTCTCTCTTGCCTTGTGCTCGGAGGGTAGTCTGGTCTGCGCATAATGTGTTTTGACTGAGTCCCTCCCTCATTCATTCATTCTTTGGGTGGATGAGTATCACATCCAGCGGTAGGAGTGGGATGAGAACGAGCAACGAGTTGACTGGCGCGCGCAAGAGAGAGAGAAGGACGAGTCTTTTATGATAGGAGGTTCCTTGCTTTTCAGGGCAACATCTTTACTATGTTAGCCCTGGTCTATTTGTGAACAAGTCATTGTTGTGTGCATAAGGAGAAAAAAGAAAAGAAGAAAAAAAAACAATCCATTCTTTTGCTTATTGTGTTTGTAGGATAGAACGGAAAAGAATAGTGAGCCCTATCTTGGCGATGATGGTGATGATGATGATGCGCAGACCGGGTTTTCGGCTGGCCGTCTGAGTTTTGTGCCTATGGCGCTTTGGATTAAATGTTTCGGAAGGGGCTTGACCATGTGCATTTCCCCCGCCCAGTATAATACAATACCTGCCGAAAGAATCGCTGGCCAGTGAGTGATTCCTGCGGGGATCATATTGAACTTGGCGGGAAAAGTAAGAAATGAAGCCTTGTTCTGTGTGATAGGTTGGGGATTACGGTTTGTTATCAGAGTGGAGGTTTGCGAAGTGGTAATGGCATACCGTATGATACCGTCATGCACTGTATGATACCGTGAACTTTTAAATTTTTTAACTTTTTTTTGTTGAATTCGAGTCCATTTGACGATCGGCCGCCTTGCCTACTTTCTCGGGTTTTATCGATGTTGGCTGCTTTGTTCAATGATTGTTCGTTCGTGGTACTGTACTGTGCTGCACTACACTGTGCTTTGCGGTATAGCTCCCGTAGGGATGAATCGAGTACCGTAGGCTAACAGCGTGATACCAATATCTGCAAAGTGCCTTGTAACATGTAGGGCAGCATGCTGGATATTCCCTAGGGGTTAGATTGATTGACAGACTTGTACGCGGGCGGTGAGGGGAGACTGTTTTTGATTTCCACAGGTCTGCGGTCTGCGTGAGTAACTTATTGCGCCTGTACTCGAGTGCTCGATCAGTGTATTACTGTATCCTGTGCTGTGTCTCCGAGCCTTTATCGCCCTTCCCCACGATTATGAGCGGATGATGATTGTTCGTGTGTGTGTGAGTGAGTGCTCGATGGACGGGAAGCGCTCGGGTGTATGTGTTTCATGCAGTGACTCATGAACGGATACCGGTAGTGGTTCGGAAAAACTGTTAGAAATAGGGAGATTGGAAGTTCTCAGTGCAAGAACCGGTACACAGTATACTTTCTTGATAAAAAAGAAAGAGAGCTTCTTGGTGTGCGTCTTCTCGAGTTGCTGCTTATTGTAGCCCGGGGTGCCTTAGCTAGCAACGTTAAAATCGATATTGTGGGTGAAAGTACGGCTGTGCAGTACGATACTAGTACGTTGTTGGTGCATTGAGAACTTCAAATCTCCCTAAGCTAATGATGCTAGCACAGTACCGGTATCACACGATGGTATCGATAACGCAGGGTGCTAGGATACCGTACTAAGTGCAAGCATACTATGATACAAGTACCGGTACCGGCAAGTTAGAGCACTGTATTCCTGCGCCAAATATCATAGATGAAGTTTCTGACTACGGGTAGACGATGATTTAGGCCTTTCGTAAAAAGAAAAATATAAAAAAAGGGAAAAGAAGAAGGGAGTAACGTAGTGTTTTTTTATCAATTATTTTAGTACTGGCGCCCCTATCAGTAGGCCTGACGGATTCACTCATCATGAGACTTAAGTTATAGTTGGGTTGTTTGGTTTGGTGGTTGACTCGCTTGTTACAGTACTCGCGCGGCCGAGTCGAAGCTAGACCCCTAGACAAAGTGTCCGGCCTTAACTCGGCCACTCGAGTACCATCAGGCGCCAATACTTGCACTTGTACGTTCAAATAAGGCCTTTCTCCTAGTTTTGTCTTGAGATTACAACAGAATGTCATAGGCTAACCCTATAGTTAATACTAAACCTTTCAGTGCTCCGATTTTAACACAATTGTAGGTTTTACCTCCGACGCTGCTTATTTCAACGCACGGTCCAACAAGAAGTTATGGAACAGTTATTCAAGGTTAACCAGCCGAATATATCCTTGCCTGTTCCGGTTAATAGGTTAAGTGTCTGCTAGTTCTCGCCAGTTGATGCAGCATTGCTATGGGCTAGCTTTGGGTCAAATTTCACTATAATATTTGAATACGGTTACCCGTCGATGATTGTACTCGAGTATCTTTATCTTGGCGTCCTCGAGGAAACCCCAAATCCCGTGCTACCGTGACTTAGAATCCGCGCCAAGACGCAACTGGTGGATCAGTGTATCCAACAGAGCAACTATCGGTGGATAGCTTTCATCCCTCCCAACCACCTCCCTCTCTCCACTCGATTCGTGCATTCGACCAATCGGCGACCAAATACCGGCTCGGGAGTCAAAATCCCTCCATTTCTTTACGCTTTGTTTGTTCCTCCTCCAGTCTTGTCAGATTCTCAGCTTTCTTCCCCACAAATTTTGTCTGGTTGTGAGTCTATTTCATTTTCTATTGAATCCCTTACCACATTGCCTCTTACAATCTGCTTACACAAAAAGCAGATTTATAAGCCGAAAATCTGAGAATCAAGGAACCATTTGTGGTAAATACAGTAGCTCTCCTACAATCATGACGCCAAAGGCAGAGCGCACGTTCTTGGAACCCTGGAGTCCAGCCGTCAAAATGCCACTACCCGATTCCGACTCCGAAGATGAATGGGAGGAAGGAAGCTCGGATGCCGACCTCTTTGCGAACTCCAGCAACATCTACTCCTCTCCGGGCAGGACTGCGTCACCGCGTGGCGCACAGTCCACTTGTGCCGTGCGCGCTCATAACTTGGCCGAGAAGATCAACGCTCTAGATTTGAAAGCAAAGGAGTACTCTCTCGCCAGCAAACTCACTGCTACGGATAATAAGGCGAGCCAGGAGTTTACGCTAGTTTACCTCCAAGATTCTAGGTTTAATGCTCGCGAGGCCGCTAAGCTCGAGGAACGTTTTCAGGCAAAGGTGAGGAGAGTCTACGAAGCGAAGCGCCAGGACGACCTCAACAGGGCGAGGATTGAGAAGGAGCACCGGGAGAAGTTGGCAAGGGAAGCAGAAGAGGCTGCTCGAAAGGCCGAAGAAATTGCTAGGCGGCAGGAGATGGAAAGGCAAAGGCGCGAACAGGAAAAGAGGGAGCGGGAGCAAAAAGCCGCAGAGGCTGCTAGGCTTCAGGCAGAGAGGGTGAGGGCTGAAGAGGAGAGGAAACGTCAGGCGGATTTGGAGAGGGAAACAGCCCTCAAGAGACAGAAGGACGCCGAGGACGCGAGGGTGAAGACAGAGCGGGATGCCAGGGAACGAGCTGTTCGGGAAGCTGCTGCCGCTATACACGCTGCTTCCCGTCCCGGTCCACGAATTTACGGTAGAAAATCTACGACTTACGAGGGAGTCGCAATGCAGAGGGTTATCGCGGCTCTGCATCAATTGCGGCATTCCGTTCGCCAGGAAGAGGCGTTCGCCAAAGCAAAAAAGTTGACTACCATCCGTCGCGGATTGCGCCCCAAGTTTGGTCAGTTGAATGGCGAGAGAACCCAAACTATCGAAGTTGTAAGTATCCCCCCATTCCATTGCATTATGTGAGTATAAAGGTTAACATGCATCGCGACTCAGCGTGACTTCCTTAAAAATGCCTTTGTCGAGCTTCGCAGTGATCAAGATGGACCAGTGATTTCAGCCAATGAGTTCTTCCTTAATCAGGATCCTTCCTGCGATATTCCGGTCCCTGTCGCTTTTGTGTGGACCGTCAATGAACTCGCTAAATTGCTTGTCATGCAAGTCATCAATGAGTGTGCTATGAAACCCGGCACTGCGGATCCGATCGGGGTTGCAGTCATCTCTGCGTTTGCGGATGAACGATTGCTCGTCAATGGCCATTCCTTTATCGACATTGTCATCGCTAGACTGCTGAAGAAAAATCCCCTCTTGATTGGCGAACTTGGCCCAGAAGCCACCGAAAGCGATCGCAAGAGGTTAGGTTGGATCCAAGAGCAAGACGGGACCTGGGAATCCGAGGAAAACCACGTCAACCGTATGGTGGGATTGACGGCTGGATATACCGCTATCGCTGGAAGGTGTGTTGCTCACTATATTCTCCCTATTAGTGTAGGCGGTGGTTAATCTCACGGCTCCTTTCTATAGAAACTTTGGAAATTCAAAGTTGATAAACCCATATCCGATATTCAACCTTTGGCACGCTGTAGCCACCGTCCTCAACGCCCCCGCTGATAAGCTCACGAACACACACTACTTCGTCATGAAGACCTTTCTCGAAGTCGGTGCTAAAAAGCTCGTCGACGTCTATGGCCACCAGGCCAAGAAACTGGTCGAACTCGCCGTCGGCGATTGGGCACTCAGAGGAGAAACGCAGGGTTTCTCAGGTGCTGTCTCGGTCAAGGCGTTTGGAAAGTTCTTGAGGAACGAGGAGTGGTGGAAAAAGTCTTAAAAAAAAGTGATTTAAGGCCTCCATTCGGGAGTTTCTCCTTCCTTCCCTTTCCTTCTCCTCTTTCTCATTTTAACGATGGATAGGTGTTTTAACATATCTTTGATGGCGACCATGACATGACGTGTTTGCTTTTCGGTTTCTCCCTATCCTTTCTCCTATATCTTCTCGTTTGGGCTCGGGTTTGCGTTGTTTTTACCAGGTCAGATATCTTAGTATTACCATAATGCGCATTAGAGCTTTGAGTGTAGACTGGGGACTGCGGGATTATACGATGCATTTCTTTCGCTTTCCTTTAAAAAGTTTCCATGCTTTGTTAAAGTTCAAGTTGTCGCACTACCACCTGTATTTTTACAGTACAGCACAGTATATAATACGGGGTCAAAAAGATGGCTCTATTGTACAATCATCGTATGGCACCCCATCCGACCTAGCTTGGTGGCGGTTCGAGATACCAATCTATTATTATGCCAGATCATCTATGTTCCAGCTGTGACACGGCATAGTCGAAAATTATGCCTAATCCTACATCTTCATTAGAAGAGAAGGAAAAAGTAAGATTGTTGCGCTGGATGGGAGAGTCATTCTTCTCTGAACTTTGTATCCGCACGGTCACGGATATCATACCGCGGGTTATTAGATGGTTAGAGTTTATTTATTTTGAATTCACCCTTATATTCACTCGCGGCAGAGATGCAGTCGGGGATAGATGGATGGATGGATTGAGTATGGTAATTTTTCATTAATATTGAATTTGTCAGTATAACCTGCTCCTATATTTCAGTCTTCCCCCCCTCGCTAGGATAAATTAGCTTTTTTTTCTTCCCTCGAACGTAATTAAGTAGTGAGGGCGTGAATGGGGAAGGGGGGAGATCAGATATAGCAGAGGAGCAACCTCGCCATTCGCAAGCTTTCCGCATGATAAAAGAGTACAAGTCTCTAGGCCTGGTGCCAGCGGTGTAACATCATTTTGGTGGGGAGGGCGAAGGAGGGAGGGGAGGAGTTGAACGTACCGTTACCGTTTTTAATTTGGGGGTTGTGGTTATTGGTTGAGAGAGGGTGGAGAAGTGAGGAAGTGGAAAGGAAAGTTGTTTCGCTATGGGTAGTTTGATTTAAGTTACCCTACCTTCAAGTCGAGATTTTATTTTACTTTTGGTAAGTTTTACTGTAGAAGCACCCCACCACATACTACTCTATCGAAATTTCACCATCCTTCCCAATGACAACTTCCCTCGGAACCCTCGTATTCTGCGCCCCATGCGGCAATCTCCTGGACCCGTCAATATCATCATCGAAGCTGACCTGCGAAATGTGTGGATACGTAACCACCGGTACTACCCCCCCCCACTCCACCCCTCCCTTCTCCACCAAATACTGATCCTCTTGCCACTCAGACACCGGAACAAAAACCGTAACAACAACCTCGAATCCCCGCGCCTTCCCGTCCTCCCTGCGCCTGAAGAAGTCTGCGGTACAAGCACTCGCCGCGGAGGACTTGCAGACCGAGGCTGAGATTCAGCAGGCGTGTCCTGAGTGCGGGAATGAGAAGATGTGGTTTTATACGCTGCAGATTCGGAGCGCTGATGAAGGGGTGGGTTTGTCTTTATTTTGGGTTGTGGGTGAGAGGATGGACTAATGAGAGGGGGGTGTACAGGCGACTGTGTTTTATCGGTGTGAGGCTTGTGGACATCGGTTTAATACCAATAATTGAGGAGGGGAAATGTTTTTGTTGGTGAAATGGAGTTTGTTTGTTTTCATGGTGGTTGGGGGGGGTCTGGTATATTTTGGACCTCTGGGGGTGGGGTGTGTATAGGATTGGTAGAGCTGCAAAAGTTGATAGACTACAATAATATTATTCTGGTGAGTTATTTTCTAGAAGTTTTCGTGTTCGAGTGATCCTCCATGATGGGATTTTGGAGCGGAGGAGAGGGAGGAGATTCTAGTTTAATCTCCTATAGGATATGCTGCTGGTGTATGATGCCCTTGAATCATGCGGAGTCTACCGGTATGTTTTCTTCATAAAAAACTAGCTATGGGTAGACTCAATCGATAGGCGTGTGTCAGTTGATCTCTACTATACTTTTGATCGAGAATTGTGTAGATACAATGGTATATCTACTACTTTTACCCCAAAAACTTGTCAGCTCAGCGATTCGCTGGCTGACTTAAGCCCGGTTTTACTCTAACGCTGGCTTTCGAGTGATCGCTATGACCTCAAGAATCACCCACAAAAGCTTATTAGATCGCCAAGATTTCTCCATCCAGAGCCTCAAATAATATTTTTTCTCACTCACAACCACAATTTCATCCCACTGGTACAGTGCCTCTTCCGCAGCGACCAATTGAGCTGTCACCATAATGTCAAACGGAATTTCTGAAAAGCGAAGACTCCCCACGGACGGCGGTGCAGTTACGGGCTCCGGTTCTGATTCTGAGGATGAATTCACGGGGGGGTTATTAGATGGGACGTTTTCACAGAGTGAGGATGAGGATTCTAGCGACGACAACGAGGAGGATGAGGAAAGTGAGGATGAGGGCGAGGAGGAAGAACTTGATAGCGATGAGGTTCCTTCTTCAGATGAAGAAGAACAGGAAAAGGTGGAAAGCGCCCCCAGCGGCGGCGACACAAAAGAACCGAAAATTGTGCTCGACTCTGCTGGGAACCCTAGATATATGTATCCCGAGATTGACCCGGTATATGATTCCGACGACACAGATGTCGATGAGACAAATACTATCGGGAATATTCCTCTAGAATTCTACGACGAGTATCCACACATTGGCTACGACATTAATGGCAAGAAGATAATGCGACCCGCGAAGGGTGCTGCGCTGGATGCGCTTCTCGACAGCATCGAGGTTCCGAAGGGATGGACTGGCATGACTGATCGGAATACCGGCGGCGACTTGATGCTCACTCAAGAGGAACTTGAAATGGTCAGGAAGATTCAAATGGGAGAGGTGCCGGTGGACGGATATGATCCTTATGCTGTAAGTTCTCCCTCTCGTGGCATTGCCGAAGCGCACACTAATGTATCTGCGATAGCCAATGGTAGAGTACTTTACTTCCAAAACCGAAGTAATGCCGCTGAGCGCAGCACCCGAACCTAAACGCCGGTTCATCCCATCGAAGCACGAAGCGAAGCGAGTAATGAAGATCGTTAAAGCTATCCGTGAGGGTAGAATAGTCCCCAACAAGCCCAAACAAGAGGAACCACAATTCTACGATATCTGGGCAGACGACGCACCTCCCCGACCAGACCACATCATGAACATCCCCGCGCCAAAACTACCCCCGCCAACACACGACGAGTCATACAATCCGCCGGAAGAGTACCTGCCAACGAAGGCCGAGAAGGAGGCATGGGAGGAGCTCGACCCCGAAGACCGGGATAAGGACTATCTTCCGAGGAAACACTCTGCTTTGAGACTGGTCCCTGGCTACGATGGGTTTGTTAGGGAGCGGTTCGAGAGGTGCTTAGATCTCTACCTGGCTCCTAGAGTGCGTAGGACTAAATTGAATATCGACCCTGAGAGTTTACTCCCCAAGTTGCCAAGCCCGCAGGAATTGAAGCCATTCCCAACTACCACTGCTACTATCTACCGTGGCCACGAAGGGAAAATACGAACGCTCAGCATTGATCCTAGCGGAGTGTGGTTGGCCACAGGCGGTGACGATGGGACCGTTAGAATTTGGGAAATTCTGACCGGCAGGGAAGTATGGAAAGTCAAGCTGGGGGAGGATGAGTCTGTGAATACAGTTAAATGGAGGCCGGGGAGAGAGGCAGGGATCCTTGCAGCAGCGGCGTAAATACTCACTTTTTCTTTCCTTTCTGGCTGGACACTGGACATTGGCTGACTTTTTTTCACTTTTTTTTCAATTTACAAAGTGGTGACGACGTGTACCTAATAGTACCCCCGATATTCGATCACGAGACAGAGGCTACCAGTAAAGAAGTCCTCTCGGTGGGTTGGGGCTATGCAGAGATTGTAAAGAAAGATCCATTAAAGAAGGAGCCTCCAGCAAGGTGGAGTAAACCATCGGATAAGCTTGCGGATGCGGGCGTCGTAGCAATAGTTACCGTGCGAATTGTCGTAAAGCACATTGCCTGGCATAGGCGTGGTGATTACTTTGCCACGGTCTCGCCGGAAGGTAATTTACCTCTTTCACCCACGTATGCGTTGCAGCAATCCTGAAACTAACTCTCCGCTGTTACTGCGCAAGGCCAAAACCGAGCTGTCGCGATCCACCAACTCTCAAAACACCAGTCCCAATCCCCCTTCCGCAAGTCAAAGGGCATAATCCAACGCGTGGAATTCCACCCCTTCCGCCCGGTCCTATTCGTAGCGACGCAACGCTACATCCGCACCTACGACTTAACAAAGCAAGAGCTGGTTAAGACGCTGCAACCGGGCTCCCGCTGGATCTCGTCCTTTGACGTGCACAGCGGTGGTGACAACCTCATCGTCGGATCGTATGATAAGCGCCTCCTCTGGCACGACCTGGACCTTTCCACGAAGCCGTATAGAACGCTCCGGTACCACCAGAAGGCCATTCGCAGCGTCAAGTATCACCATGGCGGCTTGCCGCTGTTCTGTTCTGCGAGTGACGATGGCACGGTGCAGGTTTTTCATGGGAAAGTGTTTGGCGACCTCATGGAAAATGCTCTGATCGTGCCGTTGAAGGTACTGAGAGGACACACGGTTAAGCAAGCGCTTGGAGTGTTGGATGTAGAATGGCATCCGAAGGAGTGTTGGCTGTTTTCTGCTGGGGCGGACGGGACAGCGAGGTTGTGGAATTGATGTAATTGAAGTTTGGGGTTTCTGTGCAGGTGTTTATGGAAGTAAGTGAAGGTGATGGAAAAAAGTTAAAAAATTGTAAAATAGAGTATCTATACATATTCATTCGGATAAATGATGTTTTTCATCTCAATATGCAATACCTTGGACTGCTGATCTTGTGAGCATACCGCAAAGTCGTCAGCTTTGAGTTAAGTTAGCCCCCCTACCATGTAGCCGCCCCTCCAACTTGGGACACTTTGAGCACTCCTATTACACCCTTCGAAGACACCCTTAGTACCACTGCGCTTGTCAATCTAGCTATTACCCATCATTGCCCATTAGCCACTATTGTGTCCCAGCATCGTGTGCCAACGCCCTCCCTACGCACAAGTTACTCGTATATACAACTGCGCACGAGGCTGACAGGGTAGGCTTCCTTCATAATATAATATAATAATATTGTGATAGTTTGGATTTCATTTATTTTCAGCGCAGGAGGATGAAATTGGGTTTTTACACGCACACACACTACGTACTGTACTATATTATAAGCATAACCTCACACCCCCTTAAAGAACATTCCACTCTAGGCACCCGGAGGAGAAATACGTTACTGCCGGTCCGTTGTGTCGGGAATTGCTGCCTACCGTTCTAGGTCTTGATATAATTAATGCCCGGTAGTGGATACTTGAGTGTGGTACCAGATGGGATGAAACGGTTTGATCCTATACTGGTAGGTAGTACTCGAACATTATACAAGTGGCTAGGGGACAGACTTTTCCGTCAATAGAATATAATAAGTACCTTTGGTGCCCCCTGCTTGCACGGCCCCTAGTCCGTCATTTGATGGTAGTATTCCTCCTTCTTTCTTCCTTCCTTTCTTCAACCCGAGAAGGTTGATAATGGAGGAAACATACTGTGCTCCCTTGTCCTGTCCTGTCCTGTCCTGTCCTGTCCTGTCCTGTCCTGTCCTGT
>QOVD01000114.1:20018-33287 GCA_003521225.1 Tuber microsphaerosporum | reverse complement strand
CCACCAGAACCAAAGCAAATCCCAAGACCTTTAACCCCCGCCGACCTCCCGGAGAAGTACCGACCCGCCTACCGTAAAATACGTATAGTAGTGGTGATGCTGCCGATCGCGATTGTTACTAGCTATGTGCTTTATCAGCGGGGTTTGTTTTTTCTTTTCTTGGTCCCTTTTCCGAGTTCTTTTGTTATTGTTGGAGGGAGGGGGGGAGAGAGAGAGAAGAGAGAGAAGCTAAGGTGCTAGTTGGGTTAGTTGTGCTTGGAGAGGAGAGAAAGGTTTTGGTGAAGCGGGAGAAGGAGAAGGAATGAGGGTGTTGATGGTAGTGCGGGTTTATCGGACGGGATGGATGGGATGGGATAGAGCGTGAACCGGAGGAGGAGGAAGCGGGGATCGATATTACTCCTGAGTGCGAAATCCCTTGATCACGGCGAACTACACTGCTTGGACGAATGCCACTATCAATCGCACCTCATCAACTCCTCTAAAGGCAACAATCCTGATCCCAAATCTTCAGAAAAGTACGAAATCCCCATCGATTTTCAAGTATTATGCAAACACTGTACTAAAACCAAGAGTAAGGCTAAAAGCGAAAGACCTTGAACTTTTTAATCAAGACAGAACAACAATAATAAACAGGAAAAGAAATATAGAAAGAACATGACCCCTTGACAAGAATAAAACCCTATAGCTAGTGATGTACTCGCTCTTTGAAGCCCAGAAGCCGCGCACGTAAAGTCAAAGAGAAGAAAGTATTAATACAGCATTATCACAAGACAGACTCCCAGCGGGATGGGAAAGCAAAAAAAACGAGAGCAATTGTACACGAAAACAGAAACCAAAACCAAATGCCACCGCCCAACCGTAGACAGAGATCTTCGTGCCCTTCGTACCATCATAACATCATACAAAGAAGCAAGAAAACAGTTAAAGAAAAGGAAAAAGAGAAAAAGAGAGAAATATGAAGGAAAGCGCCAATTCCAATGACTAAAAATTAGAAAACCTCCTTTCGGTCAAGCTCAAGCAGGCACCATAGATGTGTACTGCTCCTCTTCTTCCTCCTCTTCAACCCCGATGCCACTATCGTGCTTTCTCCTCTTGCTTTCCCTCTTCTTCGTGCTATGCGTCACGCTCAAAGGCCTTGGTATAGTCGACGCAGGCGTAGGGGGAGCATGAAGGAGCATGTCCGCAATATCATTATCCACCTCGTCGTCCTGTTCCCTGAGCCTCTTGCTCCCTTTCTTACCCTCGGCCTGACGCCTCGCACTCTCACGGATGTATTGCTGCTTGACCTCGCCAAACCGAACCATATATTTCTCCGCCTGGTGACTGAGTGCTTGAACAGCCTCGAGTCCGGATTGTCGCTCTGACTCAAGCATGTCTTGGTATCTGATCTGCTCCGCTTCGAGTTCTTCCACGGTTTCGGCAAGCTTTGTCTTCTCGCTGCGGAGGATGCCAACGACGGCTTCGAGGTCATCAATTCGGGCTTCCCTGCCTTCGAGGATCGTTCGGAGGCCTTCGATGTCGCTCGTCAGGTCCGTGCGGGTCTGCTCCATCTCAATCCTCAGCTCGGTCAGCTCTTCCACCAATTTGTCCTTCTCGGCTTCCAAGGCTTCCTTTATCTTGGCAGTTTCCTCGTAGGACAGTTGGAGTTGACTCTCGCGGGACTTGATGCCCTCTTCGAGTGCCGCCTCGGATTCTTCGGCTTCATCAAGCAATGCTTCGAGTTGCGAGATTCGAGCCTTGTACGATTCAATCGCTTCATCGCGCGCATGGATCTCCGCTCGAGAATGTTCCTGCTCTTGAAGGGACTTTGTTTTATGGGCTTCGAGCTCGGACCTAAGCTCTGAGAGACGGTTATTGTCACGGGATTGCTGAAGCTGAGATTCATTCTTGATCTCACTAATCTTCTTTTCTAGGTTTGCAACGGCGTCCCGGCTGCTCAAAATCTCCGCCTCTAGCTGTCTGGAAACATCGCTGCGCTCTGCAGAAATCTTGCTCAAAGCTGAATTCTGGTTGGCGATCTCATCGCGCGCAGACTTCAATTGGTCCTCGAGAGCAGATATATCGCGCTCACTTGTCTGAAGGGCTTCACGAAGCTTCTCCGAAAGCGAAGTGATTATGCCCTCACTCCCGGCAATTGTGTCCTTAAGCTGCGCAACCTTGTTCTCGTGATCTGCCTTCATCATGTCGAGCCTCATGTCCAAAGCTTCATACTGTGCTTTCCATCCAGCGACTCGCTCGTCAAGCTCCCGGATGAGTTCATTATCTTCTCTCGCCTGCTCTACCGCAAGGCGCTCTGCCCTTGTCTTCGCTTGGACCTCCTCTTCTAAAAGTTTCTCGAGGTGGGCAATGGCTTCCGCGCGTTTCCTTTCGAGCTCGCGGGTGGCGGTATCGTGCTCCGAAGCTTGCTGGTCAATCATGTCGAGAAGGCGGCGTTCATTCTCAGAGCTTGCCTCAAGATTAGCTCCCAAATCCTCGATTTCGGCAACTTTTTCTTGAATAAGTTGATCGAGTCCCTCGATCTGGACATGAGCATGATTCAGTTGAAGAGTAGTGGCCTCACTAGCGGCAATGGCATCCACAAGCTTTCCGTTAAGATCAGCTTCACGTTCACCGGCCTTCTCGATATCCATCTCCCTAGACTTAATAGTATCGCTCTTGTGTTGTACCGAATCCTGGAGCTCCTCAACTTTCTCTTCAGTGGATTCGATCTGCTGTCTAAGCTCCGAGAGACGGAACGTAACCAACCCGAGGACATCCTCTTCGGCCGGTAATTGCTCGCCCTCAACCCCAACAGTGATTGCAATATCATCCAGGTACTGGCCATAGAGACTGCGCTGTTCCCTCTCCCTCTCCTTCTCTTTCTCCATCTCAACTGTCCGAGCCTGCGCCTCATTCACCTTCTCGTAAAGTCCCCCAACTAGACTCCTCAGAACTTCCAACGCATCTTCATTTGAGCCGGTCCAGGCAAAGTCATCTAATTCATGACCTTCAAAAGGTGAATTCTCGCTCTGGGCACACTGAGAATACAGCTTTTCAACATAGCCTCTAACTTCTCTAAAGCGGTCCGTCAATCTTTCCACTGTCTCTTCGGGGTTGAGAGGGTCCATATCCATCTCCTCATCTGTCTGAGCTAGTATCTTAATCTTCTTGGATAATTCAGTACGAAGTCGCTCGTTTTCGTCCGCGCGATTCTTCTCCATAACCAACTCCGTCAAGACTTCCTCCACTGCCATATCTAGAGATTGTTCGCCGAGGATATAGGGTCGGATTTTTTGTTGAATCATGGATTTCTCTTCATCGGCGAGAGCGGACGCCCGCTTCAAGGTCCTAATTTCGGCTTTGAGAGCATCGATGTCTTGACGTAGGCCGGTGTTATCTCCGTGAGCATCTTGAACCGCACCCTCAAGGGAAGCGACTTTCCCCTCCAACTCTTCGATATTCTGTTTCAATGATTCTCTCTCCCTGTTCGAATGCTCAAGCATACTGGTCAAAGAAGCAATTTCCTCCTTGTACTCGGCGATTTCCGATTTTAAGCGGCTATTCTCGGCCTGGGCATCATCTCTCTCCTCTTCTAGAATATTAATCTGCAAATTCAAGCCTGCGACGGTTTTTTCGAGATCTTCCTTTTCCTGTTGCGTAATCTTGCCTGCCCTGGTTAAGCCTTGGATTTGAGCCATCATTCCGCCCATGTTTATTTCCATCTGCTCTTTCTCGCTCTTGGCCGCCTCCTCAGCCTGCTTAAACAAGTCGATTTGAGTGTTGAGATTAAGGATTTCGTTTTCAAGATCCGCCGCTTGGTCATCCGAAAGCTTGACGGTCGCCTCAAGTGCTGACACCTGCTTTTGGAGAAAATCGATTTCACGCCCCAGATCCTCCTTTTCTAGATTGGAGGCGATCTTAGCTTCCCGTAGTGAGGCTACCTGGGATGTGAGCTGGGCAATGTCACTCTCAAGACGTGTTTTGTTATGGCTAGCGGTTTCGAGTGCGGACTGGTGTTGAGAAATTCGATCCTGTGATTCCCGAATTTCCTCTTGGAGTCGAGCTTTCTCGGTATTCGAGACATCAAGTGCTTCCCGAAGCGCATCGGCATCGTTTCCAAGTCCAGTAATCTGGGTTTCCAGTACCTCCCTCTCGGATTGCGATTTCTGGAGGGCTCCTTCAAATACAAGTACTTGGTTCTGGAGGGTTGTGATTTCGCTCTGGAGGTTAGCTTTCCCCTCATCCGACAGTACAATCGCATGCTCCAAAGAATAGATCCGGTCACTCAATGCGCTGATATTCTCCTCCAGATCTTCCTTCTCCTCCCGCACAAGCTTAAGCGCTTCTTCATAATCCGAGGCTTTAGCCGACAGCTCCTCCCGCAGATTGTGAAGCTGATCTTGGAAAGCAACACTCTCCGAGACAGATGACTCGAGGTTTTTCTCGATTGAGGCGATCTCAATCCGCAGTTCAGTGATATTGTTGTTAAGGCGCTCCTTCTCATTCTCCGAAATTTCGCGGGCATTCTCGAGTTCCGCGGTCCTCGAAGAAATTTGAGCTTGAAGTTCGTCTACATCGAGCTGAAGAACAACTTGAGCCTGGTTCGATTGCTCCAATGCAGCCTCGCCTCCCTCAATTCGCTCTTGGAGCTCGCTGATATTCTTCTCAAGCTTCTCTTTCATATTCTCGGCCTGCTCGAGCATTGCTTCGCGATCTGAAAGATTTGTAGAAAGTTGGGCGCGTAGATCGCTGATGTCGTTCTCGAGCTCAGCCTTCTTAGTGTCCGCATCTTCGACCGTGTCCCGGAGAGAACGAATGGTGTCATTGAGCTCAGCAAGTTCGCTGTCAAGGCATTCTTTTTCCTCGCTAACGAAATCAAGTTCGTTCTTGGACTTCTCAACCTTCTCTTCCAAAGCTCTTACTTGAGACCGAAGATCTAAGTTTTGCGATTCCGTAAAGTTGACATCCTCCTCAAGCTCAGATATGTGGTCTTCGAGTACACGGATCTTCGGTTCAAGCTCTGCGATACGCTCAGCGAGCCCCTCCTGCTCCTGAGTTGAGAGTTCAAGCTTATTCTCAAGATTCCAGATTTGGTTTTGAAGGTCTTCAACAGTGTTCTCCAAGTTTTCCTTATCTGATTCCGAGACTTGGACCGCTTCTTCGAGTTTATGGATCTGATCATCCAGTCGATGAATCTGAGCCTCCAAATTTTCCTTGTCGTCCTCGGAAATCTTAAGTTGTTGCTCAAGATCCGATACCCGGGCCTGGAGGGCATCAATGTTGTGAAGGAAGCTCTTTCTCTCCTGGTCTGATAGCTCAATCACTTTTTCGAGGGAATCGACCTGCGAGCGGAGCTCCGATATGGTTTTCTGGAAGGCTTCATTGGCTTTTTGCGCGGCTTCCGTAGCATTGGTTTGGGATTTAAGCTCATCACGAAGAACCTCGAGCTCATTCTCCAAACGGTTCTTAATTTCCTCAGCAACTTTAGCCGCTTCCTCAAGAGTATCAATGTCAATTTCGAGCTGATGAAGGCTCTTCTGAAGAGCAGCTTTATCTTCTCCAAGGTGGTCGACAGTCTTCTCCAATCCCGTTATCTTCCCTGTTTGGATGTTGACTTCCTGCCTTAATCCAGCGTTCTCAATGCGCAATTCCCCAATCTCACGTTCCAGAATCGCCAATTGGTCCCTTAATTCATCAATCTCTGCCGTCATTTCAGCCCGCTCAGCTTCCAAGATTGAGGTCTCCTTCTTCAACAACTCTATCATCTTACTCAGGTCCTGAAGCTGAGAGTCAACGTCTTCCTTGGAACGTTCTCCGGCTTCCACCGCTGCCCCCAAGCGAGAAATTTGATCCGCAGTTTCGAGGAGCCTCGCGTCGACAGCTCTCTTTTCTACAGCAACAGCCTCGGCCATTTCCTGCAATTCTGAAACTTGGATATTCAACGTTTCCACCCTCTCCTGCAACAGGATTGTCTCCTCATCCACTACTTCATCCGTTTGTACCATCAAATCCTGCATACTCTCCAACCTCTCACCCTCCATCTCCTCCAGTTCGATGATTCTCATCCTGAGGGTCTGCTTCTGGTTCTTCAACTTCAGCACCTCTGCCTTTAGTGCTTCGGTTGCCTCCTCTTGTTCGGCCAATTCGGTCTGCGATTCCTGAACCCCTTCCTGCATATCTTGGATCCTATCAGTCAAGTCATCGATCACCCTCTGGAGGTCTCCATTCTGATCCTCAAGCTGGGATATCTCCTTCGAGCGCGATTCAGATTCATAAACATTCATCTCAATCCGTGTTTCGGTGGCTTGAACTTGGCTTGACGCAAGAATCGCACTATCAACAGCCGAAGAATGGAAAGCCATGTCGTCATGAAGCTGCTCGGTATCAGATATGTCATCGTCAAAGTCATCCGCAGTGGGCCCAGTGTAGACACGATCGAGATCCGCATCAATTTCCCCCTCAGCCTCCTCAAATGCTGTAGTCATATCATTGGCCTTCGACCGCTCTGCCTCAAGATCATGTATCCTTTCCATAAGAAAGTTGTTCTTCTCCAGGAAAATTTGTTCCTCTGCATCGTGGAATATTTCATCCTCCTGTGCGCGAGCGGCTGCCTCCTGTTCACGATGTTTGATATCCTCCCTTAGCTGCTCAATCATAGCCTCGAGATCCCTTATTTTCTTGTCCCGGGTCGAAACAGGGGTTTCCCGCCCACTTCCATCCGCACTTTGTGTCTCTCCCCTGAAGGGTGTGGCAGGCGGGTCAGGTGAGTTGGCGAAGGGTGCATAATCCATATCATAATCTTCATCCTGTGGAGCGTCGTTGCGTTCGAGCTCTTCATCTTCACGAATAGGAGGCATGGGCTCAGGCTCTTCGGATGGTGCATATCTCGCGGCGGCGAGCTCTCTCTCCAAGTCTCGCAATCGCTCTGCACTCTGAGCCAATTCAGCCCTTAACTTGGCTAACTCCTCCCTATTCCTCCTCTGTCCTGCTCGTCTCTCATCGTCAATATTATTCATTTCCTCGCTAAGAGCATTTCGACGAAGGGCTCGGCGAGTGCGGGCTGACAGAGCCTGCTTCAACGGGTAAAATTGTATCTCTTGAGAGACCGGTGCAGGGAAGCTGATCTGTTGCCGAGGAGGCTGTATCGGAACTGCCATGGTATGGCGGCGACGGTTAAAACCAGAAGGGCGGCGGCGGCGGCGGGCTGTGGAAGCCACCCCCGGAGCCCTGCGAGCAGGGGCAGGAGTAGGTTGTTCGGGGGATCCAAGTGATCCACGTGCTCTGGGACTCGGAGAGGAGATGGGTGTGCCAAGTATAAGACGGGGGCCTGGATCGGAATGCCGAACTTTCTTGCCCCGTAGTGCCTCGCTTCTTCGATCATGGGCACCGCGAGATGGTCCCGCGGATGGAGCCGGACGAGGGGCCGAAGAAGGGCGAGAGCTCGGTGGGACAGCACCTTCACATCGAATATCGGCAGAGGATGGGCCGGCACCAGACGTGGAACGGGTATTAGGTGTCGAGCAGCGACCATTCGGGGGCAGAACATGGCTATTTGTCCGGCGAGCGGCAGGGGTATTTGAGGGTAGCGTAGCACCAGTTGATGAACGGGCAGGAATGGCTACGGTCGGAACGACAAGGCTAGTTCGTCTCCTTGTTCTACCCGCTGGGGTTGAGGAAGGGGCGTGATTCTGGGCCTGGGGGGCACCAGCAGGAAACTCCATAGCCTTCACAATCGCAGCAAACGTATTCCAACCATGACTGCTCGGGCTAACTTCCCGTCGTCTCTTCTCCGCCGCAATTATGGTTCGCAGTTTTGGCGTAAGGAGGTAACAGCCATCGTTTGTGGCAGAGAGCCAGCCCTCGTCAACAAGCTTATTCGCTGTCTATGCCACAACAAAAAAACAAGCAATCAGCAACAATGATTTGTCCGTTGAGTTGAGAGGTAACATACAAGCAGGACGCGTTTTCGCCAGGCCACAGGAAGGGCGCATTTCTGAGAATCACAATCCCGTTTATAACGAGCTTCTGCAGTTTACATCAACACGTTAATTCAGGCAAAAGCAAACAGTAAACCATGATTGTATGTATCGTACCAACAGATGCAAGGCGGATAGGCTTTGCATGTTTAGGATTATAGAAGGCATCGATTGCCGCAAGTACTCGTACTTTGTACGAGAAAGGTGGTAGTGGTGCCATTGTAGGTAACTGCGCCCGGCTCCCTCGATGGGCAGCTGCGATAAAAAAAGAGTGTGAACCAGCACTGTACTAGTAGTACAGCACAATGTACAAATGGCGCTTTCAGCCAATACTAGATATGGTAACTCGGAAAATATCTGTGAAGCAGCAGCCTTAGCTAAAGAAAGAAGGTTCACGGAAGAGAAAGAGGCAAGTAGAATAATATAGGTAAGAAAACAAGTTAACACGAGGCAAGAGATCAAGAAGCAATGAAGGGATGAATGAAGCAATGGAGGAATTAAAGCCGTAGTAAAAGAGATGCCAATAATAATTACCTCCTAGAACAGAAAGCGAAAGCTTACCGTACTGTACAATGAGATGTATATTACCGTATTCTGGACGATGATGGTGAGCTGTATAAACAAAGTGGAAAAAGTGGTTCAGAGAAAAGAGAGAGGGAGGGGGGGTGGTGGTGGTGGAACAGCAAAGCAATTCACGCGTAGACTAGGTTCTGTGTCTGACTCGAATCGGGAAAAGCGTACCGTAGGGTACTTCCACCGATAATTTGTTCCGGTACCCTAATACAAGCAAAGTTGCCAAAATTTGATAGTACCTACCACCCAGCCGTGAGATTCTTCCTGGTTCTGCCTTTCCCCTTTGACCTACATTCGTTTGTTGAAACAGCAGTCAATAAAATCGAACTCGTTTCCTTCAGAGAAGAGATAGAAAATAGTTGAAGGCGAAAGACCCGTGTATCATGCTTCGTATGACAGATAGGAAGAGAATAAAATGGATTCACCGACATAGCACCGGTACTTCTACATCAAGAATTTTTTTGTTTTTTTTTTGGGGGGGGGGTGCCAGCAATGCAATTTCTGTGGGCCTATCTCTTTCAAATGGTTTCCCTGTTTCTCTCCCTCCCTTCCTCAACTTGCAGAGTCATAGAAGGCTCCCGGCCTATCAATCTAAAGAAATTGCAGGCGGAAGCTTGACGACACAGCAACAGCACTTGAAAGAAAAGAAAAGAAGAAAAGGGCCGAGTGCCAACTGCCGCCACTTGGTGCTCCATCCATTGGGTCGAAAGCTTCCCTGTTCCTGCCAGTCCAACCGTTTCCCACACCATGACGGATTTCCCATTCTCAGGCCACCAATACCTCCTCCTCCTCCTCCTCCTCCTCCTTCTCCAACCATGGACAGGAGAGAAAAAAGTGTTGAACTGCTCAATCATTCCGCCGTGCACTGCGGAAAGAATGGCGATGTTCATCGACTCCTGAGCTATCCTTCACCGATGACCAGCTAGAATGGTAGGGGATCATTTGAGGGATGCTGCCTCTTCACCAAAGCCTTGATGATCACGTGAGTAGTCGTAACCGACGCATTGGATTGGTTGTCGGCGAAGCTAAGCCAGAACTGGTAAATTACCGCACCACGGTACTCGAGTAGTGATGATATCTTTTCCCAGTATTCAGTATTCAGGGCCGCGGATGTCTACCACGATCCCTTAACCTGTTTTCGGGTACTGGTTCTATTCCACCTCCTAAATCCAAAACGGTATGTAAACGGTTTATCTCCAACCGGGGGAAGGTCAAGTTCATTGATTGGCCAGATCAAGTTTCCATGAGCGAGCCTATTCCTTTTAATAGGTGATATTCGAACTGATCGGGGTGATGGTCCCACCCATCGCTGCGCTAAAAGTGAGTGAACGTCGGCAAAGAAGTTTCCACACCGAAACGATCATGAAGTCATCAAGTTACTCATGGAGACTTTGCGATGGACGCACACCCCACTATTATATTATTATATCATTATTTTTTCTTGCCGCTAACCTATCTTGGCTTGCACATGCCAGGCCCCACAACGCCAGGGCAACCGCTGGACTCGAGTACTCGAGTACTAGTACCAGTACCGGTACAGTACCTGACTCTACCATGAGAGCATTTTCGACAAATTCGACAAATTCGACCCCACCGTACCATGGTCTTCTATAGTACTATACAATTTCCAATGACAATTCTTTTTAATCCTCCTTTCTGGCATTAAAGCTAGAGAAGCAGAAGTGTCTAGTCTATCAGGATCAAGGGAGCAGAGTTCAAGCCTAGCATGAAAGTGAAAACCTCATCCGGCCCAGATTCCCTGTTTCATGGCACTTATAATATGTACCGTAGGGGGGTGTCTGGGTACATCCACCGCAAAGTCTCTCTGTTTCCAACGAGATTTTGCACGAGCGCTGGCACTCAACTGAGTACCGGTGGCCATCAAACGTACCGGTACTGTAGAGGTTCCACCTGTCATGCCGGACAGCGACGTCGCATTCATAACACAGAACTGTGCATTGTACTGTACCTAAGCATTTGTAACGGTTTTAGAAGACGAGCATATACTGTATGGGTTTGTATAAAAATAGCTTTGAGCGAACCTTTTCGACTCGCGAATCTTATCCAGTCATCATCTCCCCACTATATCATAGTACCGGTACCGGTATGTGACCACTACTGTCAAGTCCGGATGGTACAGCACTACGGGACATGCGCCCGTGCAGTCAGAACACAGGGTGGAATTTATCGGGTACCGGCACCGGTACAGCACTCGAGTGCACCCCGGGGATCGCTATGATACGGCTCTCTTGTCATTTCTATATCACAACTCTCCGTCCTTTCCCATTTCTCTTGTCCTTGATCCTCTTCCCCCGACTCTGCCCCACACTTCGTTCGCTCAGTCACTAAACCCCCCTTCTCATACGTAAGTTTTCCTCGGGCTCTCGCTCATCACTTATCCTATGATAATATTATAATAATTATTATCTCTCTTCTTGAACAAACCTCCTCTCCCACCTATCCACCTTCCCTCCTCTTTAACCATCTCCATCACTTGGCCTATTCTCTCCCCCGGATTTGGAATTCCAACAATCCACCCCACCTTACAGTGCCCATGGCCTCCTCAGATGAGAAGGTTAATTCCGCCACCATTCAATCATGCCCTAACGGTAGTTAATGAAATAGTCACCCCTCATTCCTCTCCCCGCCTTTGCTTCTATCCAAGTTGCCAACACAAATACTAATCAATTTCTCACAGAGGTTCTGCAATTGATATTCCAGAACCTGAACAGTGTTTCTCTCGCACGGTGCAGTGCAGTCTGCTCTCATTGGAGAGAACTCATTGACCCATCAGACCCTTCTATACCAGACTACCTCTGGGCTCGGCAGGCCCCATGCCTCCGTCTGAAATCCCCAACTCCCTATACTAGATTCCGTGACCTCTATGCATCCCTGAGAGATCATCTTTGGCTACATGGCAAGATATGGATGAGCAACCGTTTATGGATAGGCTGTATTCTTCTTTCTACGTACAATTTAGAGACGGGGGCTATAGACTTGACCAACATTGTCGCAACACGGCTTGGAGGCAACCACAGTGAAGACTCGGTCCCTTGGAGTCGTGATGAGAGTATCACTGTAGCAACCTTTGATCCGCAAGTGTCACTCTGGAAACTTCCACTATTGTCTTTTGACAAGGACACAGTTCTCGACCCAAACGACAACGAGATCAAGCCTCCAACGCAGGAACGGTCATTTTACTGCTCACTCCTTCGAGCCAGCGCGGTGCCCCCTGAAGCACAGGTACCCTCCAGAAAGTATTGGCCTCCGCCCCATATTCCCGCGGCTCAACGTACCGACAGTTCCTGCGAGGACAAGCCATCGCGCGCAGACGCCATTGATTCTGCCTTCCACATCCGCAAGTGGATAATGTTCGGCGGGACGCCCGTGCCCGGCGTTGTCATGTCCAGTAACGGTATAGACAGCCAGGTAGAAACCTTCGCAACTATCAGTGAGGAGCACTACACACCCGATAAGGACCATCCATACAGGGGCATATGGGTTGGCGACTACTCCACCCACGGCTGCGAATTCAGCTTATTCCATCAAGAGACCCCAACGAAGCTCAAAGCTGTGAAGATTACCGGCGACCTCAACGTTCCCTGTGGGGAAATCACTTTTGTTGTCGACGATCTGGGGGCCGTCATTCGCATAGCCGATGAGAGGGAATGGCCCGGTGCTAAGGTTATTTCAGCTAAGGGTCAAATCGCTTTGCAGCTATTCCGGGATAGTAAAAAAACCCCTCCTCCTCCTCCTCCTCCTCCTCCTCAACTATTCTTGATTTTCTTTGCAAAAGGTTAATCAGGGAAACTACCGCAGGTGAATTAGTTGACGCAGAGATGATCTGCGTAAGCCTTGACGAGATCGCACTCCTTTGGCATTTTTCCAGCCGCATCTGCCGGTTCAGGAGGGTTGATATCGAAAGTTTTATATACGGGTCTAGAGGATGATTTCCAATTGAGAACCAAATATTATACCCGATTTTTATAATCGTCACACCCGCCAAATGAATCAATCCACTAGGTATGATAAAAACGGCTAGGCTGGACAAGAAGTCGACGGCAAACAAGACAAAAAAAAAGGGGCCGCGACTCACTCACACTCCCCCATGACGGAACTATCCTTGGGTGTATAATATGTCTTTATCATACTTGCCGTAACTTCTGTACTGTAGGCACATATATATTTCTCACCCTCAACTTGTAAACTGGCAACTGGACTCGCATTCACTTTCCATTACCCTTTCCCCTGCTTATATATACTTACCTTGTCACTCGAGGGTTGGAGTCGGCCTTCAGGTCAACTTCCTCTCGCTTTTTTACCCAAGTTGGCTAAGATTTCCCTGTAGATATAACCCAACTCAATATACGGTAGTACTGGTGGTACAGCAGCAGCAGTGATTAAGCATTAGTGGGCGATATGTACTAATTTGTTGGCTCATAGTAAGAAATGGACTTTCGCATAGGATCACTTGGAAACCCTTTTGCCCTCCCAGCTGTTGTTTTTTTTCTTCTTCTCCAACAACCGGGAGTGAGATAGGGCCTTTGCGCACCGAGCTCATTCGATGAATATCTTGCAAAGAGCACTTGAACAGAATTGGGCTTAAAAAAGTTTGGGTGTTGTAAATAAAACCATTAGACCATTAGGGAGGCCAAACACAACACAACCTTTTGCCCAGCCCTTCAAAGTCCAGGCGCAATGGCTTTATAATGTCAAGTTGGATTGATTGTACGAAAGAACC
>QOVD01000114.1:0-19968 GCA_003521225.1 Tuber microsphaerosporum | reverse complement strand
TGCTTCTAAACTTCACTGTATGATACGAAATGGCACGTTTACCCTGTGGCAATACGCATTTTCTGACAAGTCCACCCAACAGGCGCAAAGTTAGAAATTCCAACCCCACCAACACTTCCAACCCTTCTAAAACCCGCCATCAACCTTTTTAAAAAATAATAAAAATAATAAAAAATACCCTATCAACCACAGTCGTTTTTTTTTTTTTTCTTTTCGTTTTTTTCTTTTTACAAAAAGCTTCATCTTTTGTTTTCCCAATCCAACCACGTCCACACACACAAAGGAGTAAAAGGCTACGTGGTCATCAAAATCAGACCAGAAGGAAAAAAAGTTTTCACAAAATCTAGGTTTGAACACGGAAACTCCTTCCGCTAGCAGTCTTCTTCTCTTTCTTCTCTGATTCCTCGACTTCGGGCTTGGCTCTGTTGAGGACTTTGAGGAAGTCTGCCACGCGGCGGCGCATTCTAGAATGCATGTATGCCTAGTTTTTCATGAGCTATCAGCCAATCTTATATATATATATAGGCATATTGAAAGTGAGGTACCTTTGCAGCCTTGATGTGGTAGTGGAAGTAATCACGGAATGTCTGGATATGGGATATGGATTCCTCTCTTCGTTGAGGGGTGAGATGGCGGGGGAAGAGGACTATAATCAATTAGCACCACATATTCCCAATAAACCGTTACGGAGAGCTTACCGAAAGTAATATATCCAATATCCCCAGTCCCATCATCCTTCACCCCCGGAATATTACGAATCTCCAACGGCGGGTCATTTCGGTAAAGAACCTGAGGAGCATTCTGAATAGCCCGTCGTCGAGCATCCACAAACTCCTAAAGACAGAATTGGCATCAATAATTCCCCCACTTTGTCCAATGGATCCCGGTAGAAGGTTATTCTGAAACGCACCGATAGGAACACCTTCCCGAATATCCTGTCCGTCTCCTCCCTGAATACCGTACTAAAAATAACCGTGACGCGATCGTGCGAGGCTTGGATGTACATCGCTTCCTCTTCCCTATGCCGAATAACCATGACCTCGGTCCCCTCACTCGTAGGTGCGTTCTCGGGATTGAATCTTTTGGAGGCTTCTGCGAGACGGTGATGCTCATCAATAGCCTTTTCGAAAGGTGCCGCCATAGTATTACGTTTCAACAGCGATATGCGACGAATTAGATCTTCCTTAGCTTCTGGAAACCCCCACCTCCCACATGCGTCAGTGATCATCCACCGCAGCCATCACCATCAACCAGGGAGGGGTAGAGGAGGCGGGGGACCTTGTTCCGCCGGGAGATCTTCCAAATCAACCATCAAGGAAAAGTCATATCCACTTTCCGTTTCTGTGATGTATTTCCCATACTCCCGTTCAAGGACTTGTTGGGCTCCATGTTGGAGGAGATCTGAATAGCATTTGACAGAGATGGAGACAAGTATTTTGGATTTTGTCTCTGGAGTGGAAATGTGGAATGTTACTCCGTCAAAGTCGGAGATGACCTGATCGACTGAGGCTGCAGTTGCACTGTAGCAGCACCCAATTAGCTCACTGGAGGGGGAATCGGAAGTAATAATTAATACCTATTAAATCGCTCCGTTAAGATTGACTTCAGTAGCAAGTTGTGATATTCGAGAAGAAGCTTGGTCGCAGTTAGTAAGATTGCCGAGCATGAGCGCAGTAGGTGGGGAATCTCAAGTACCATGTTGATGATGAGGAGAATTTGTGATGGGTTCGTAGGGTGGAAAGCCGGAGCAGAATAGACAAATGGAGCCCCGGAGATGTCGAAGCAGCTGAAGTCAGAAGAGGAGCTGCATGTTGAGGTGTGGCTTGGGGCTCCCCTCTGACGCCGCGCCAAGACATGGGCCCCACAAACGGATGCGGGCTTAGCTGCTCCACATTTTTACCAAGGGTTTAGCAACGTTAGCTCCTAGGCAGGACTGTGTTTAAACCCTCCGGTTTTGAGCCCTCCTACTATCACATTCTCCGAGCATGGAAACTGAGCTTCAACCGCTTCAAACCAGAAGTCTCGAGCTCACCACGTCGCTTTTATTAAACCTCGGAGGAGAAGCATAAGCAAGCGGTGGGCACGGGTCGCGGGTTTGGCAAGCGTGCCCCGCGGGGGTTTAGCAAGGGCTCAAAGAAGTCCATAATATTATTATAGTTAAAATCCAACCACCATACCCCAACAGTAATGATTCGAGTGATATCTCGTGCACTAGCGGTCTCATGCAGTTTCATGGGGGAGGAGCATCACAGGGTGATCAGAGGACAACCAAATTCCAAAACCGCCCCAGGAACAATCACCGACGAGAGGCTGTGAAGACCATCCAAACAGGACTAGCCGCCCCGGTCTTTGATTGAATCGTTTTTGGCGGAACAAGACTATCCATATCTTATTTGAATTGAATGGCCAACGAAAGATGGCCAAAGGGAACTCCCAAAAATAAATAGCAAAAAATCACCGAGGATCGGTGATATCGTAAGGCTTATAATACTTCATGATTGGGTGTTGGGGGCCAGTGCTTGAAGTAGTACATGGCACAACATGGTACCTGTTTCTAGAACAAACGACGCCCAAGCTTGGTCCGCAGACCTGCTATCGTAAGCGCAAAGACTTCTGAGTCTCTGGAGATATTATCAGTGCTGAGTTAGAACCCATCCAGTGCAGATGCAAAGTGTGCCAATATGACTCAGGAGAGCGCGCGAACAATTCAAATTTTTCTGCGATACGATGGCGGTAGTGCATTTCACAAGTATTCTGCATCATGGGTGATATACCGGTATTTGCGTTTGGCATATTAGAGGGTACCAGTATTGATTGTTCCATATTATAGTCAGTGCTAAGTGTAGTTTTAGTGGATCTCCTCGGATGTAAAGTCTCAGCCACGATCGTACTGTGCTACAATTTGCCGATCGCACACTATTACCACATGGTAGGCATGGAAGGAAGAATAACCATTGCAGGTTTTTTTATTTTTATTTTTATTTTAATAACGTCGATCCCTGTGTCCCGGATGGAGACAGGTGTTAGGCACTTAATGAATGGCTGAACGCAACTTCAATAGTGCCATTTTCACTACAAACTTATCCTCAATGTGCAAAGTGCGGTCCCAGGCCAAGTCGATAGTTGCGGGCGAATATGCACGTTTGTTGACACATCGACACAAGTGTTCTAAAAGTAGAAAAGCTGAAGCTAAGTGGAACCCAGTCGGGAAACATATGGAGCGGGAATACCGGTACCTCTGTTAGTAGGACTCATCCACAGTAGCAGCACTGACAACTCTACTCGTCTTGATCGATCCTATCGGTCCTACTACCTCTTCCCCCTGCAACCTCTGTCAAGTCAGGGATCCAGCCTCTTGGCCTCTCACTACCCCGAACAATAACCCCACACATTGCCGCCTCAACCTTCTCCACACAAGCCTTCATAACACCAAGCTTCTTTTGGACTTCCTTCCCCAGGAGTCCACTCCCCCCGCCAAGCGTAGTATCCAACCCTTCAAACTCTAACCTCAGTTCTCTCAGATCTCTCAGAGCTTTGGCCACTTTCTCATCCTTTTCCGCACCACCTCTCGTTGCAATCATGGTGATTGAGAATCTCATCATTTCACCGACCAGGTCGAATATACCCAGGATGTAATCCCCAGGCGTTATCTCAATGAGATGTTTTACCGATTGTTGGACAACTGACAGAGGGATCAATTTGCCCGTGGTAAGGTAATGATGGAAGGCTATTGCCTCGATATATTCCTGAATGCCCCCAGAAATTTGGCGAGCATAGCGGTAAGTAGAAATCTCTTGGAGATCGGGTGAAACGATGGATATTATATTTTGGACCTGTTTGAAGCGGGTTTCGTACTCCTTGCTAAGGGAAGTTGGAAGGGGGGAGAAAGGTTCGCGAGCCCTGTTGGATGGATTAATTTATGCTGTATCTATTACGAGTAGAAAGGGATGATTGAATACCGTTGAACGGTGAAGATCCTAAGATTATTAGTTAAGGTATTCCCGAAATAGTTAGAGTGTGACACTGGGGAGGCAGAGTGCATACATCTTTTTGCTCAATGCAGTAATATCACGAGATGCCTTGATTACCCTCTCACGGCGGTCGTGATGTTCATCAAGCTCATCGCGGAAATGATTGAACATGGACAAGTAAGGATTGTTTTGCTGTTCCTGGGTCGGAAAAATTTTTGGCCTATGAGGCTCACCAGAGGGTTGAGAAGCTGGCATTGGAGTAGTCTCAAGGTTAGTATTGTGGAAGCACTGATGATAGATAAGGTAGTGCTGGTATCCAGTTTGGAGGGGAATGGGGGGGAAGTGTGTTTGCGCTGATATGGATGGGGGAGCTCATGGTATCGAATGCAAGTGTCATGGTAGGGACCTAAAAAGTGCCAAGGCTTCTTTTATGCAGACCAGAGATGCAGAGGATGAGGAGGGGGCGCCGGTAACTTGGAGCACACCGCAGCACACTCACGCAAGCGCAAACTGGCAGCGCCTTCTTGTACCGGTACTCGAGCACATCAATGTCTCTCCTTCTATTGTGCTTGCTTGCTTACTGCCTACTACTCAGCCTGGGAGTTCGCGTCTGCAACTGCTATGCCGGTATCATGAGTCTACCGGTATCATACTAATAACCCTACCGTACCCCACTGCATTCGGGTCGCCCTTATGGCCTATATATAACAGCAAACAATACGGGTCATCCACCAAATGAAACAAGCAAAAAGTTTACACTTTTCCCCGCTGTTGGTCGCCTCGTCTGAGGTTGTTGATACTTCTTGCAATCTACTTGGGTCTGTTTCAGAGGTCGCACAGAGTGTGTGTGTGGAATGGGTTAAGTTACCGTGTAACTGTATCGAAGAATGCCTTCTAGCATATGTGTTCTCTCTCTTGATAAAGTGAGAGCTTCCACTCGAGCAAAGGTGCTCTTTCCCGTTGTTCAGGGTTGGACAGGGGTTAATCACTTTACGGGCATCGGAAAAACGGAAATGGTACTTGTAGCGGTACAAATGCTGTCTGTCAGACTGCGCCAACCGATCAAAACCAGGCACAGTTTGATGGATTAAATTGGGATAATTAGGGAATTAGGGGGTCATGATGTTGAATCCGGCTTTGAAATTCACTGCATTACTAGAGTATTCTAATGCTGGTATGATACCTCTAAGATACAGTTCCTCTCTCTCACCATCTTAGCGTGTAGTCGTTTGTGGTGTCGCTGCTTCCCTCCAGCTGTTGTTGCTATTTACGTTTTTAGGGCCCCCGGATGCTTCTTCTCTAACCAATAACTTGATTGTGCAGTAAGTTAAACCCCGCTCCAAAGCTCCTTTCTTTGCAGCAATCAATCAATTGATCAACTCAATTTCGCAGCATCCATACTGTACTGGTAGCTCCTTTTGATTCCTCCAAGCTTCTACCACATACGAGTAACTTAGCCATACAGTACTCGTAGCGTACGCCATTTCCGATCACCTCCTTGATCCCTCCCCTATTCCAACCTGCATAACGCACCCTCCTGCCAAATCTCTCCAGATACATATTCCTCTCACTACACTATATTCTACAGGTTCCCCTCATTCCCATCATCGCCCTCATCCAGTCCAGAGAGACCCCCTCATTATTCCACTTATCATCTGCGGCAGCTTGCGAAGGTCTTACCTGTCTGAAACCCTCAGCTTGCGGTTGCATTGCAAACTTATTGCCCGAGAACCTGGAGGGCAGTGGCACCGGCCGAAAGCTACAGTACCACCATTGCTCCCGCTGCCGTCTAAGCAACCAAACCCAGCCTTATATCCTGCGCTGCTCGAGACCACTTGTAAACATCATAACAACACCACCTCTCCCCACCGCCTTCTCATTCCTCCCGTTTCCTCTCCAACTCCCACCGTAATCACCTGCTCATCAGCCTTTTCCGTACCAACAAACTTTTCACCTGCCAACCAAACACGGCTACCTACTGTTAGCCTACCCTCCCATCCTCCTCCCCCTTTTCCCCCTCTTTCTGCCACAAACACAAACAGAGAAGAGACCCACCTACTTGTACACCCGTTCCCAGTAACAACACCAGCAAAACACGCCAGCCCGGAGGGAAAAAATCCCGAAGGAAAAAAAGGCAAACAGCCGTTCGCGCACCTGAGTCAAGCGAGGCATTGAACGCTCGTTCGGCCACAGCAAAAAGAAGTACGACCAACCTCTTCATGGCCTCTCCGGAATCGAACCGCATCGGGGGGGCTCGCCCCTCTGGCGGTGGTGGTGTAAAGGGTCTCCTGGCAATGTTTGAAAACTCTGGTTCCGCCAGCCCTGCCGGTGGTAATGCTTCACGCGATATCACCCCTGGTCCTAAACCACTGAGCAAAGTCAGGACTTCATTCGTGGCGGTTCCGGGGAAAAACGGCCAGATGGGAGTGCAATTAATCCCCACTCTTCCTAGCCCAGTTGTTACTACAGATGGAGGGAAGTTTACACCAACTTTTCAGGACAAGGATAAGGTGGTTCAGGATAGAGTAGTCAAGAAGGAGGAAGGTATCGAACCAGTCAATGGAGCCCCAAAGGTCGAAGAACCTAAGAAGCTCGAGACCAAAGCAGATTTCAAAGGAGATATTAAGAGGGAAATCAAAGCCGAGCCGAGAGAGTCTGTTAATGGATTCTCCACGTCGAAGCGATCGCCTACCATCCCGACTCCCGTGCCCGAAAAAATTCAGATCAAGAAGGAGGACGAAACCCCTCAGAAGCCTCTTGAAACAATAGTCACGAAGGCGGAGGAGGAAAAGAAGGATACAAAGTCGACGAAAACCGACGACTCCAAGCCAAGGCCTGCGGCCATCAAAATCGGCCATCCTCCCAAATCCCCCATGAAATCAGGCTTCAGCTCCCCGAGATTGAACAGATCCTCTGTAAAATCACCCGCTGCGTCAAGTAACACTCTCACTCTCCCCACATCCAGAACTACCACCGCTTCCCCATTGCCCTCCCCAACTATTCCGAGGAGCCCCGCCCGTGGTGCTTCAACTACCGACAGCGCGAACAGCAGGAGACCCACTTCCACCTCAAGGGCTTCCTCCAAGACTCGTTCGACTACTACTGCTTCTACATCTAATACACCTACCAGTTCTACCTTCAATACAAATTCCAACAACGCGACTTCATCGACAGCTTCCAAGACACGGCAGCCAGCTACCTCTAAGGCAAAGACCGCCGCTCCCCCCAAAACTGAGCAGAAACCTGTCCAGTCAAGGGAGCCAACCAAGCCAGCAGCTATGCGCGGCTCAGCTTTCGGCCCTACCGCAGCTTCCGCAGCAAAGCTAGCTGCGGATCAAGTTAAACAGCCTACAGTCCGCCGCCCTCCCTCTTCTGCATCCACTATCCGTCGCCCAGAGTCTAATTTGGGTACTCGAGCTACTGCGCGCAAGGCTACAAAGTCCCCAGTTAGACCGGCTACCTCCGCCGCCACCCGAAGCAACCGAACAAGCACAGGATCCGCCACTAGCGTTGCTCCAGTTGGTGGAGATTTCTTGTCTCGCATGATGAGACCGACGACTGCAAGTGCTAGCAAGGTTACCGATAAAAAGCAGATACCAACTCATCAGCCATCAAAGAGGTCTGGCTCAGTGGCTAGTTCAGGTCGAAGAAAAGAGGCATCTTCACTCCCTCCGCCGAAAGTTCGATTGCAAAAGGAAGATACACAATCCGAAGGTTCTACCACCGAGGAGTCTGTTACCCAAAATCCAACTAAGGCTGAAGGCCAGGTGAAGGCAGATGTTGAGGCTGGCGCAGTGGCCGCCCCCGAACTAGCGACCCCCAAGCCCAAGCAGACCACCGAGGTCGTTGAGGAGCCAAAATCAAGTGCCAACGAACTTAGCGTCGACACAACTACAAAGGAGATCACCAATACCAACACCCAGGACTCTTCGGTTGCCGGATATGACGAGGACGAAGGGCACACTCCTACCACCACTGCTTCATCCACCACTCTCGTACATGAAGGCGACGCCCAAGAGGAAGTCACAGCCAAAGAGTAGGTCCTCTTTTTTCATCTTCATTCTAGTTGAATTATATCCTAATTTGAATTTTAGGGAATGAGGGACTGTCCAGAAACACGAACACTGATGACGAATAGGTGGGCAATGGCAGTTCCAATACGAAGACTGCAAATTAATAATTCTATGGGGGGCTCAGTATGGCCCTAGTTTGATGGGGCGGGCCTTGGCATTCGGCGTGGGGGGGGATGGGATTCACCTTCATTTCCTTGTTATCTTCTTTTACATATCTTTCTCTTCTTCTTTCTCTTTCTTCCCCCCACTCTTTGATACCAGCGATAGCGTGTGAATTTGATGGGAATTCGGGACGATCGAGGATAACATGAGTTTATTTTGCCTACCTCACTCTTAAAAATTCTTGCCTTGCCATCCTTAGCTTTTTCTTAGCCACTTTTAACCATATCATATGATCACTAAATTCCCCAAGTCCTCTCGTTTCCCAGTCGTTTCCTTATGTCTGCTTTTTTCTTTTACCACTCGTGATTTTCGTTCTTCTCACTGCATCTTTTCGAATTACGGCGCGTTGGGATTAAGGTAACTGGGCGCGCATTCTTGATTTTCCTTTTCTCCCTTCATCCTCCACCTTCACTATTCAGGCCATTTCGACGACGTCACCCCAACACACCGTCACTAGCCTTTTGTTTTGTCTTTTTTCTCTAAGGGTAAATCAGTATCATAGCTATTGTAATGTTGCTTTTTTGCTTTTTCTCTTCCTTTTTTTTGTTACTGTTCCCTCCTTCCTTTCCTCCTTCATTACATATCATGTTAGACTGGCAGTGTAGGGGAATAAGCTAGGCAATTGATGATCTCGCTGTTGGGTATCAACTGGTGGCGTAAGAACTAAGAGCTGGTGCATTGAGAGTCGTCAGAGTGTTGGCTGTGGATTTTCCCGAGTGATGTCTTATGCGGTCCATTCCTCGGCACGGCTTGCACATGCAAAGCTAACGCATGTCTGTGGCACTAATGTCTGTAGGCCCGACTACTGAATCTAACCAGTAGAACTACCAGTAGCAGCAGAATTACTGTGGCAGGTTGTCTGTACGAGTACAAACGTTGCCATCCATCCGGAAGCTATAACGTTTTGAACTCGTGGGTTGTCTTGTCGGGGAACTCGACCGTAGTTGCTTTGCGGGTGCTGGGAAGCGCAGTCCAGAAAGTAGTTGCAGCGACAGCCTAGATACTCAACCTCTTTACTTGTATGAGATGAGTTGATCGCTGGGGGTGGGGGGTAAAAAATAAAAATAAAAAAAAGACCTACGATTGTACCTATATTAAAGGCGAAGATTTTTGATCTATCTAGTGGGGTTCCGTGGTGTTTCGGACATCGGACACCCTCCATAATGCCCCACAGCGGACTTGATAGGAGTAATGGGTCGCAGTTAAAGCTTCCCTTCCATGTAAACTTAAAGATGTTTAGACATTCAACACCAAAAGAACTATTTATTAAGGGCTAAAAGGAAACGCCCTAGACATCTTGCATTCGTCTACAAGTATCTGTATACCGTGTTGCCCTCCGGAGGCCGTAGTTAATCTGGCCAAGTCTCTCAAGGTTTCCATTAAATATATTTCCCTAGGCCCTGCCGTGAGAGACCTGCCATTAGTAATTCTCGTGTTATTGTTAGGATTCGCGTGAGTTAGCATATATTTACTCTAAGGTGGGGGGTGTGGGCGTGGACGCGACCCGCCGGAGCACGTGATTTCAGTTCAGTTCTCTTGCTTCGAGTCCAGTACCATCAGTGTATCCCCAGTGCAGTACCGGTAAGCGAACCATAGAGCACCGAGTTAAGTTTTATTACCACTCAAGATATATCGGGCCTAAATAACTAGCCTAGATACATATATCCTGCCCATAACCCTAAGAGAATATGGATGGATTGGGCTAAAAAATACGGGGCATTTCAGACTTCTAGCGAGTCCAATTCCATGATCGAGTGATAGGGAATCGTTGGAAGGCTGGCCAGCCTTATCAGATGGCTTGCTCCGATAGTTGAGATCAACAATGCCAAGAAGCTAATCATGCATGTTGCAACCAAAACAAACGACAACAACAACAAAGGTCAACTAAAAAAGACACAGACCCACTCAATCCTCCTCCCCGTCCACTCTTTCAGACGCGAGCCCATCTTTCGCCGACGACAGTCCTTCCCCTCTTTCTCACGCATCCTGCTTCCTTTCTATTTAACTGTTCAATTCTTTCCTACAGAGTCTCGAACTCTTGATGTTCGAGTAGATTTCCATATTCTGCATTATTTTTTCCTCACCAATATTCTGAATTTGGAAGGTCATCTCGAGGACGGCGGAATCGAAGAAATTCATATCATCAAGACAGACCCCTTACTATGGCCTACTACGAGGTAACAGACACCATGTCTGAAAGTCACGTCTCCCTTCCCTCCAACATTCACGACCCAGAAAGTGACCGGCTGCGCCTTGGACGCGAACTTGCGCGCGATTTTGGTCATGATTCCTTCTCTTCCAATTCATCACACGGGGGTGCAAACGACAATAACAACGATGAAGAAACCGACACCCTGGGATCTTTTGACATATCAAGAGATGCTCGCGGAACCTCTACGCGCCGGGTAGACATGCTACAACACACACCTACAATTGACTCACGGTTATTCTCACAAGAGTTTGCAGACTTCACAATGGCTGGCCGCGACGGTGATGACGAGGAGGTTACCGATAGCATAGAGATGGGGAGAGGTGACAATAACAACTCTGATTTAAGGTCGGTAGACTTTTCAGCGTATATTCCGTTCCCCCTTGCAGCCGGTAGGGGTAGGAAGCAAGATCGCAAGATGTCTAGCTTCTTCTCTACCGTCTCACCAAAACCCCCCGCCGCAAGGCTACAGAGCATCTCAAGCACACATTCAGACCCTTCTGAGTATCTACAAGCCTCGAGGCGAAGGGGCGGTGCTTCTACTGCCAACAACAAACCAAAGGAAAAGGCCAAACCTGGCCAAGAATCTCAGGGTTTAGGTGGTCTTACGGGATTTGATTTGTCACAAATCGGAACCCCGAAAAACAATTCAAGAGGTCGATCAAGACTTGGAACTACTGGTATAGGGACTGAGGCATCAAAGATATCTGATTTCGTATCGAACAGTGGCAGTGGGGGCTCGCGGTCACGATTTCGGGGTGGACAATCGAAGAGCCCACGCGACGAGCACGGAGACACCGCCTCGGATGTCGGTAGTGTTTCTGGTCGAGCCCGCCCTTCGAACATTCGTTTTGCATCATCAAAGTCAAAACAAACCTCCTCGGGCAGTGTGCCCGGTGGAGGTGCCCGTGGGACTCGGATGGGAAAGGATGATGACCTAACCGCAGACGTACCTGCAATCGTTGCCAAAGCTCGGAGAACAGGCACCGGCGCCGACAAAACAGTTCCACAGTCTTTCAAATCTACCGACGCTTTCCTACAGGAGCTAGGCCTGGACGGGCACACCACTACAACGGACTTGAAAGAAAGATTAGACAGGTTGAAAGATGTTGATGCCGGAAGGGCACCAGGGCTTTATAAGCCCACTGACGAGGCTATCGGCATGACCCAACAGTCTTTTCTACTCCCACAAATGTCGGATCTCTCAGAACTTATCTCCGGCCATCCCGGTGATGCAACCAGATTTTCCCGCAAACGTACGTCTGGAGGATTCTCAAAGACCCACAAGCCTCTTGAATCGATTCCTGTTCCTCATGATGAGCGCGCAATCCTCATGGCAATGAAATTATTGCAAGACAAGGTGGAAGCTCTTGAAGGCTCTAAAGCAGAAGCTGAGGAACAATGCATGCATTTAGAACATGAGTTGAGAAGGAGTGAGACAAGACTGCGCCAGGAGCAACATCGGACAAAGGCAGCAGAGGATGGTCTCATAAGAAAGAGAGGTGGGGATAGCGCATTTGGTGGAAGTAATGACGGCGATGCAGAAGAGAGAGCCAAAGAAAAAATGAAGCTAGAACATCGGATGGAGAAACTCAGTGCGTTATCACTTTTATCCCTTGTTAAACGTATTTTCGCTCACAATAATGTAGAATTGGAAACCACCGTTAACAGCCTTCATTTTCAACTGGACATGCTCACTCGCGAGCTTGAAGTTTCTAAAATTGCCTTGAAGCATATGCAAGAAGAGCGCAACTCTGCCATCAACTCCGTTGCGATGGCAATTTCTACTAATGAGGACCTCAAGGCGGTAAATGAGGAGCTTCGAATCGAGATTGCTCATCTCCGGCAAGGGCGCTCCGATTATGATCTTAAAGACAAGGAGTGGAAAATTCATGATGACAGGTTGCGGCGGAAGGCCCGGGAAGCTAGGGAGGCCGCCGCAGTTGCTGAAGTTGTGGCAAGAGACACAGCTAAACGCGGAAAGGGCAAAGAAGCTGCACCAAGCGAAGAGTCTGCCATGGCTGAAAGACGCGAGCAACGAGCAAGAGAGAAGGAGGCCGAAAAAGCAAGAGAACGTTTGGACGTTGAGGAGGAGAAAATTGCTGAAGAGCGGAGGGAAAAAGAGAGAATTGCATTGCAAAAAGAACGATTTGACAAGATGGTTGAACATCAGCTTAGGAAGCTTCGTCCAGACCTTTTCATGTCCAAATTGGATATTCCTGCTGCCTCGTCATTAACTGTTAACCGGGTTTCAGTGCCGGAACCAGTTAGACAGA
Source organism: Tuber microsphaerosporum (assembly GCA_003521225.1). Classification (NCBI taxonomy): domain Eukaryota; kingdom Fungi; phylum Ascomycota; class Pezizomycetes; order Pezizales; family Tuberaceae; genus Tuber; species Tuber microsphaerosporum. Next base: position 7,277 of record QOVD01000114.1, on the reverse strand, counting down.
GAAGGGAAGGGGTGCGGGCACAGAGAAAGGGAAAGAAGGATACTCGTTCCAATGAGGCCCGCGGATATCCTGCTACTAGTGATAGCGAGGCATCGCCGGCGGACGCCCAAGGCACCCAAGCTACTTCTAGGAATAACGAGGCAAAAGATCTTTCGACTGGTGACGATACTGTCATGTCTATTTCTGTGAGTATAATTATCTACCATCCTTCTGATAGTATTTGCTGACTCCTATGTGTAGCCCGATGAAATCAAGAGGATTGCAAAAGAAATCAACGCCGAAAGGCGCAAGAGAAAAGCTGCTGCTGCGAGTGCTGCAAACGAACCGGCACCCTCTGGTCGGGGGACGAAAGACCACGCGAAGAAGGCCGCAAAGCCGAAAACCTCGATCAAGAAATCCGCCAAAACATCTGTTCCATCAACCGAGAAGGCCGAAGAAACCACTGCCCCTGTTAGTCGCAAACCTGACACGTCCAATAAGCCTACCAAAACCGTCAGAATTGCTAAGAGCGCCAAGAGCGAAGGCAAAGTGGTCGACAGCTCGGCTCAAGTCACCGCCACTTTACCCACTCAACCCCAAGCGCAGCCACAAACTTCAGCTACTGCATCTTCTGATGCTGCAGCACAAGCTTCCCAGACCTCCCGAAGACCGAGGAGAAGGAGGGTCGTTAAGAAGGTGGTCTACTATTATGACGAGGAGACTACAATGAGCTTCCCTGTTGAGGAAGAGGTTGAGGAAGAGGTATCTGAAAGCGAGGATGAGGAGACAAAGGCTCTGAGTGAGCAGCCTCGACAAGGATCGCCTGAGCCAGGCCGCGATGAGGAGCACACATCTCATGAGGAAATGTCCTACGAAGATCCTATGACTCTCCAGGAGTCCATGATTCTTCCAGCCCTCCCTGCTCCTCAAGTAGCGGCCCAGCCGGCACCTCGAGAAGCTCATGACGCTCAAAGTATGGTTGATCACCTTGCCGAGCATGACCCTGAATCCTGCACCGTCTGCAAACGCATGCAGAAGCTGAGACAGAAGGAGCAAGAACAGAAGATGGCTAACCCTCTGGCGGATATTGATAATTCAATGGCATTCCCCGCCCCTCCCCTTGAGCCTGTCTCTACGAGGAGACCAGAAAACTCTGGGCCATATGAGGAGGAAGTAACTCCTAGGCCATCACAGGAACCAAAAACCCAGCTGAGTAAGGTTGTTCGTCAACTCCAAGATGAATTTGCCCATATCAAATTGTATGTTCTTTTTCTTACCCCTTCCTTATATTTATTGTCACGCTAACTTTCGTGAAATAGAACATATCAAAACAAGGCGGAGGAGTTCATGAGCTTAGACCCATCAATGGGAAAGAGACGCCGCAAGACACTCACTGGGGAGATGAACGAACTAGTGGCAGAGATGGATTACAAATGCGATCAGATCTACGCATTGTACGATGTTAACGAGGAGTTTGGTGGGAGAATGGGTTCCGAAGAAGATGAAGACGACGAGGAAGAGGAAGAGGAAGAGGAAGAAGAGGAAGAGGAAGAGGAAGAAGAGGAAGAGGAAGAGGAAGACGAGGGCGACTTGACAGAATGGACAATCCCTGAGTCGTTCGTTCTTGAAAATGGCGAGAATGCCGATAGCGAAGATTCTGCTGGTGATGAGGAAGAGGAAAGTTGAGTTTGTCATTATTATACATACATAGTTCGTTTTCGCGTTTAAAATTATTGGAGTTACGGTTTTTTTTTGGGTACCTTTTTCTGATTCATTACTGTCTTATTTTTTTTCTTATTTTTTCTTCTTTCTATTTCCCGTATCAGTGGTTTCAAGGATGTATAGTTCCGTTAGTGTTGCGGGGGTTAGTTGGTTAGTGATTTTTTTTTCTTTCCCATCGTCGTGCTTATGGTTCCTTACTATATCATACTGCACACACCTGCTCGAGAGTAAATGTTAGAGTCTTCGAGTGATAAATTGTGAGTACCTAGTTGCTAGTGTGGCGTTTTCTCTCATGCTTCAATTATGTATATGCGGTATTCCGAAGTATATTACTTGGGGTAAGGGTGTCACCTTGGTCAAACAGGTATTATAATATTATATAATAAGTTTATTGACATTTGACCTCAATAAGCTCTCCAACAATTCACTGATGACCACCTCTCTCTCTCTCTCGAAAATGACTATTATACTTTTTTGCTACTTGAGTAGAGCCTACTAACTAGTACCCCAAGCCGTTTATTGCTGTACATAAAAGGGAATGTATGTGATGATGATGATGATAAGAGAGAGTAGGGAAAGGGGGAGGAGGGGGTAAACAAATGGGGTGTCAAAGGAATCTATGAAATAGCATCGCTAATCATCAAGTCTGTATATGTTATAGCTCTCTTCTCCTCCTCTATCCGTGCGGCCTCCTCGTCGACGAAGAAAGTGAGGCCAGAAAAGGCCTCGAACAACGAGCGTCCGTAGTACTCCTCGACGAAGTAACCGCCAGCCCGCGCTGCTGTATCGTTTCGGACGTTCTCTAGCCATCTGTAGTGATTTAGATATGGTACAAATGGCAACCCGGGGAGGGGAGGGAACGTACTTATTTTCGTAATAGTCTTGAACGAGATAGTGTTCGTTAACATCATTGAGCCCGCCAAGCGGATCGAAGGGGCCGTCTTCAAGGACTTTCTTTCTGGTTCCGGCTAACAGAGAAGACTTCAGCAACGACCGCCCCTCAGCCAGACTCTTCAACTTCATCTGCTCATCCGCCTGCCTCCTCTTCCTCTCCCCAGACCTCTTCAACTGCACCTCTTGGATAACCTTGACAGCACCCTTATCCCCACTCGCCAATGCATTCAATGTAGCAATCTTCAACTCCTCCTGCTCCCTGCGCTCTTCCTCCCGCTCCCTAACCGCCATCTCCCTTGCCAACCTCTGACTCTCCTTCTCCGCCTCGGTAGCCTGCGCGAACTCCATCATCTCGGCCGCTTGTCGGGCCGCATTAGTACTAATAAGCTCCCTATTCGCCGCCTCATACTCGAGAAGTTTCGCCTCGGTCTCCTTCACATCAATCTTGTTCACTAGATTGAACGTGATCTGCTCTACCTCCTCCAGATAGTCATTGTACTCGCGCAGGCTGTCGAAGTCATCCTGGCGCTTGTTGAAGGTTAGCGCCACTCGCTTGCGCACGTCGACCTCGCGCTCCACGGCCACGTCCTCAAAGGTCTGCTTGCGAAACTTGTTCTTTCGAAGGGTCTTGCCGCACGCAATCACGGGGCATGGGGCCGGGCCCTGCATGAAGATCCGATCGACGCAGGATTCGCACATTTTGTGGTAGCACACCGGGTTCATGAGGAAGCGGATGTTTGGGTTGAGGTAGCGGGAAGATTTGCATACTGGGCAGTTTTCGTCTGGTGGGGTGGCGGTTAGTACCTGGGTTATGTTTGTGTAGGGGATCTGGAGATAGAGAGAGAGAGGAGGAAGAGGAGGTAGGAAGGAGACTGACCATCATCTCTGAATAATGGGTTCGACATTGTTGGTTTTTCTGCTCAGTTTGGTTGAACCTTGACCTGATGGTGGAATGGAGTGAGGTCTGCGGGTATATTATGCCTTAGTTGGTGGCTGGCTGGCCACGGTACTTTAGGTTCACTTCCCTGCCGCAAATCAAGCCTAAGACCAACCCTCAGCTCGAACCGAAGATTTCGAGGATCCCTCAGAGCTGGGGGAGGGAAGAGGGAAGGAAATGGCGGGAAAATTGTGGAACAGAAAAGTCTATATGGTAGAAATTTTATTCCGTATATTATAATCCCTCCCGTAATTGAGCGCATCCTCCCTGATACAATGATACAATGCAATATTCCAAAGGAGGTGAGGGTTGGGGTTACCTTCCATCTTCTCTAGCCTCTTCTTCCCGGGAGAAACTTTGATGGTGTGCACAAAGCTCCATGTCACGTTTTTCCCACCCACCCTTGTTTCCCCCACACACTCTCTCACAACCACCATAACAGCCTTCCCTCTGCTTTCCCCCCTATTCCCTATTTTCGCGGATACCCTCATCACCACCGCCATGCCTGTCGAAATAGAGCGATCACTTGAGCTCCATCGTCAGCGTCTGGAGGCTTCACTGGAGAAGCTGAGGAAGGCACTCAGGCATTGGCAGATTTCCTCTGCCGAATATGAGGCATTGAGGGAGGAACTGCAGACGCTGCCTGGTAATGCTACGCGTGAGGATATGGTGAGATATATTTTGAGTGGACGTTTGCTGGGTGGGAAAGGCTGATTCGGATGAAGTTGGAAGTTGGCAGCGGGTTCGGTGGGACTGTGGTTGATGAAAAAGGTGTGTTTTTGTTTGGCGTTCTTTGTTTTTGTTTTTGTTTTTGTTTTTTTCCTTCTCGTTTAGGGGTACGGGACTAACCTTCGGTATTTAGATGTGAAAGCGCTTCTGGGTGATAATGTTGGCATAAAGAGAACAGTCGATCAAGCCATTGCAGCCGTAGGCCACAGAATCAATTGTTCGTTTCCTTGAATTTTCTCCCTCCGCCCTTGGGATCTGACGCTAACGAGGCAAAGACGTTCAGGAAAATGTGGATAAGGTTCAGAAACAAATCGATCAAGGCGAAGCTAAGCTGGCCTCTCTTCTCGTCGTTAGTGAACCAGATGTGGGTCATCCTTCAAAACCATCTCCGAACACTTCACTGTTGACAAACTCTGTAGCTTGAGACAGAAGATGGTTTACCAATTATGGATATTCGTGAAGAATTGGATGAGGATGGGAACATTATCAGTCAGTCCTCATGTCCCATCTCTACCACCTTGTTTCCTGTGTGACCTCCCCTATGGCAAATAACTAAGCTGCATAGACACTACCATCAACGGAGCAGACCCTAGCTCAGCGAAGGTTTTGGATACTACGCCACTTGAACAGCTCCAAAAGATGATCGAAAAGGATAAAGATGCAAAAGAACAGAAGCCTCTAGTCGAAACCTCAGAGTGTGCCTCAGAAGATAAACCAGCAGAGGTGTTTAAACCCTCCCCTCAGATCCCATCACCAAGTATACGAAAGAATGATAAAACCCCGCCGAAGAGCGAGTTAGATGGCGCTAAACGTATATCTTCTAAAGATGGAGAGGGTGGTGGCTTTGTTAGAGTTCTCGACAATCCAGTTTTAAAAGAGGAAGACTTTGTAAAGGAAGTGCCGGCTGATTCACCGGAAGAGGCCGAGATGAGGAAACAGATGCTGAACTATAACTTGCAAGAAATTGGGGCTGTAGTAGCGGAAATCAACCTTGAGGAAGAGGGGATATATTATGGGCATGAAGACGACTTAGATGAAGAGACAGATGAGTTGGATTCTGAGGATGAAGATCGTTATGGACGGACTGCTACCCGGGTCGTCACTCCGGAATATCAGAAGGAAATGGAGGATTTGGCCCGCAAGATCAAGGAGCGTGGAGAAGCGGCAAGGGTCGCAGAGGCCAAGATGCGGGAGGAAGATAGTCAACAAAGGAAGGATGAAGCAAAGGCTCGGGGACCGAAGTCGAAGAAGAAAGGTGTTCGGTTCGCCCCTGAGCCAGAGATATCTCCAGCACCACCGCTCATGCCAGACTTGCCAGTACCGCCGTCAGCTCATAACACGGAAGATGCTCTTCCATTATTGGTTGATCTGCTTGCTATGGATGCTATGCGGAGGAGCGGGGCGGCCCCCGGGAACACAGCGCCTGCAAAGGAGAAGGGACCCAGTATCTTTAAGAGTGAGAAAGCTAAAGCGCAGAATGAAAAGGTTGGAGAGGTCCATGAACGGGTGGTTCCCGTATCAGTCCTTAGCTCAGATGTCATGGAACGTTCCGCAGATGACAGGTCGGCCTCGTTTGAACCTCCTACATCAGGATCGCGGAAGGTTTCACGGTTCAAGGCGGCAATGGCTGCTCCTCGGGGCGATGACGCTGACCATGATGATGATGTTTCACCTCCTAAAGCCAGCACGAATGGCTCCGTTATTGAGCGAGAGGTGGCTGAATCCATCCCTGTTCAGCCACCTGACGAATTAGATCCTTCTACTCATAGAGCTGAGGTTGCAGTTGAGTATCACAGATTAAGGAACAAGATGATACAGCAGCAGGGTGGATTTGTCGAGAGTGAGGAAGAGATGGCGAAAGTGCCATTAGACGACAACGGAAAGACGCGGAAAGTCAGCCGATTCAAAGCAGCAAGAATGAAGGGATTGGCGCCATCATAGGGATAGCTTGGAGGGAGATAGTAAGTTCAATAATACTCATATCGTAGTTAGGTATAATTATTACGCCCATGCCCATGTTCTTGAGCGCTCCATTCTCGCCCTTTCGTTTTCACACGTGATTCCTACCCTCTCATTCCTATCAGGCTCCACTGTCCGTGGAGTGAGGGGAATGATAATAGGAACATCGAGCTTTAGAATGTCTAGTGGTTTACCCCCACCTACTAGGTATACTTCGATGAGGTTCCAAGATTAAACTTTATTCAGTAGTTATGATACCAGGGTCCTCTGATGTGCGCCCTATAAAGCCATTGGGCGCGACAATTCGTTTCACCCAGGACATTTTTATCTTGATTGCTTTTATGGTGGTTAAAGGAGGGGGAGGATGATGATACAGCATTGAGCCTATAATATCGCAGCAATAATAAAAAACCAGTTGTCCACGCTCGAGAATCTGAATATGATGATACCAGTAATCCTATCTTACAGCCGCGGTCCCAACAAGAGCACATGTCACGACTTGCTCCTTTCCCTAGCCGCCCTCTCAGCCTTCTTCTCCTTCTCGGCCAGCTCATCCTGGCGAACCTGTTCCTGGTACAACTTATCCGCATGCATCTGAATCCTCTCATCCACCTCAGAAGACCTCGCGAAATCCGACATGTACCCCATAGCCTGCAAGAACTTCTACCACTCTCCTCCCCCGTCATTAGTCTCCCCCCCTTCCCCCCCTCGTAGGAAAGATCAAACATACCGTCTGCGTAGTATAACAATCTTGCAATCGCACCTTCTCACCCCCACACCCGCGTGCCTTCTGCGCGAAGCTGCCGTGGCGATAGCACTCGTGCAGCGCACTTTGCTCGCCCACACAGTTCTCGAGCGCAGCGCGCGCGATCAAGCTCTTGCGGTACTTGTATGCCTGCAGGATATCGGCAAGTTGTTCCTGCGAGGATTTCGAGGCTTGGGTGAGGCCTTGCGGGGTGTGTTGGGCCCAGATGTCGGCGTAGCGATCACCGTAGGATGAGTTGATGGTTCGGGGGTTTTGCGTGGGGAAGGGAGTTTCCGAAGGTGCGGGAGCGGG